>DWHO01000798.1:0-17781 GCA_018247575.1 Eurytides lysithous rurik
TTCGGATGGCTAAGGTTTTTTTTAATTGGTAACTTAATTCTTTCTTCACTAGAACTTCTATAATTTTTTCTATCGCAAAACGTTGCAATAATTCTTTTATAAGTTGTCATAAGTGTAATTATAATGGCATCTTATATAACAAAATAAAAGATAAAATAAAAAGCTATGTGATACTAATTTACGATATTTCTGTTCTTATTTATTTTTTGGTTTTCGCACTCTTTGAGTGCAAGGCATGATATTTTTAGGAGGTAAGTTTTAGAAGTGACGCGACAGCAGGCCGTACGTCTGATGATAATAAGTGTCATAGTGTATTTTGAACTGTATGCTTTAACCTACTTCGCCTTGTGCTGCATTCGTCACCCAGGAATTTATGATAGTATATGTCTAAACTCAGCAATTATGTTGGCAACATTACCCTTAGAATACAGTAGTGCCTTAATCACTGTTGAGTAGAATAAGAACTGTCAATGCCCACTGCATACTCTACAAAAAAGTAAGACTACTTACTCATTTCGCATTTAATAAAAGATAGAAATGGTTTCTCACGTGCAAAGTTTTATACATCCTATGATCCATAATATGACTTTTTTTTTACCATTTATTCTGCTGTTCCGTGACTGGGAACATCATTCGTACTACGACCATACAGAAAATATTATTTTAAGTTTTATCCAGTCGCTTTTCTTATCTGAACCTTATACTACTCAATATATTTTTGTACTCAATATACTATTGATATTGTTGTCCTGAGAACGGCTGTTTGGTTATTATATCTAGTATATTTGTATACCGAAAAAGCATATTGCATTTTGACACGTTAAAAATCTACTTTGTCGTATGTCACAAAGTCGAGCAAAAAGAAAATGGCTTGGCGTCGCCGGGTGTTTTTTATAGACACATATAGTACATGCGTGTCATCTAATTCAATGGGACTCTATCACTATTATGTATGTACCATGTTGCGGTGGTTAACGTAAAACAACATTAATGTTAATTTTTTAACTTCAGATAAAAATAACAACGTAACGAGCTGTTCTACGTTACGTTGATATGTATCTTTTTTAACAAATGGTACCAACTCCAACGTGTTGCTGTTTGTACGACATAAATTTTGCTTGGTTATCGCGAGCGACATTGTGAATAAACTTGAGTACAAACTTGAATTGGAGTTTCTCATTTTCTTATCCCTAAAATTACATCATTTAGAATTGATATGTCGGCGAAAAGTCGTTCGTATGTTTTTGCGTTATTAATAACCAATTATTAATAAATAGACTTTTGCGAATGATTGATCTTATCTTAACTGACGTTGGCGCTTTGAGCTAACGCTATGCGGCTCTGTAAAGCTTCATCGGATTGCCTAATCCGTGGAAATGCTACTTTCCACGAATTGGATAGACCCCACGTCCTGCGGGGTCACGCATAAGGATATGCGCGTGGTGTCAAAATTTTTATTTACTTTAATGACTGATGGGACGAACAAATAATGTATCTGGATGACAGTAATACGTTTGATTAGAACGGTACAGTGCCGATGTGCTTAAATTTTTCAGATTCAAACAAATTTTAATAAGGCTCGAGAAACTTTTGAACTTGAGGTAGATTAAAAGTCACTCACGCACTTAATTGTATTTCTCCATAAGGTGAAAAAATAAATTTCTAAGGAATGGACTCCAATGTTTTGTTATTGCCCAAAGCGTGCTTTCGGAGCATCACTTTCAAAATACCAAATTTTATGGACGCTGATAACCACCCCACCAACCCCACTTCACCACTGCTTCCATAACTTTTTCCATTGAATTTGAACTCCCAAGCCTGGCGATCAGTCGAACTCTACAGTAATCAATATATTTTTTATTGAGTATGAGACAAAGAAGCAGGCGGCTCACCGGATTGTAAGCGATCAACTTTGCCCATGGACAATGCATTTGCACTAGTACACAAAAACTTCTGCTTCTCGACAATTTTCTGAGAGGTCATCGTGCTTACCCATACAGCAGCTGCGGAAGCTGACACTACTACAGGAAAAAAATATTAGAATCTTCAATGTATAAATCGGGTTAGAATTGAAACGTGTTTTATTTTTTATTAACCTCAAATATCTTTGACTTTATTAACAGCAAATAGTACAATGGTACCCGATAAAATTAAAATAATATGACAAAATAAAAAAACAACATTTGTGTCGATTCAGTGGTCACAGTTATCATGGGGCCTCCAGTAGTATGAATCAAGTTGGAATTTGTGATATGAGCCGGCACAAATTTTTAGAGATTTATTGATATCGACAGAAACTGTAATTATAAAATAAAAAAATATCTGCAAACGTTACAATTAAAAGTTACTTTGACGTCTAAAACGCTTATTGTTCCCTTTTTGATACGTTTTTGACGATGATTACACAAAAAAATAGAAGGTTTTTTTTTAATTTTTGAAAATACAATGCCAATATGAATAACAATTCAAGTATTACTATTCAGATGCGAATCTCATTGAATTGCATCCATACGATCTGAAAACTATGGAACTATCGCACTTACTTTGAAATATCAAACGACCATATTGTTAGCAATAACTTTCAGAATTGAAAACTCGAAGGACGTGTGCCTGTCTACAAAGTTAGACGAACCAGCATGAATTACTTGTTCGTTAAATTTAGCGTAAAATTCATTTTATAATAAAAAGAAAATTTGTTTTTAAGGTAAGATATATATAATTATTCTGATGTCATCTTTAATTTATATATAAGATATATATAAATTAAAGATGACATCAGAATATCTAATCTAGATAAAGTTGTGATATAGGTTTACAGGTTGTTTATGCTATATAAAATTTAAACCCCTAATGTTATTTTATATAATGAACCCAAAATGTTGTATACAATATTAATCTAAAGCTGTGAGTGAATTGTCATTCTCTTATAAAAGTATCCATTAAATTGACCTAACAGACTTTGTCCAACGTTTTCGGTAGGTATTTTGAGTACTGTTAAGTCGATTGAGATAAAACATATTTAAGTTTTAAGTTAAGGAAGCAGCTATTTATGATTTTTACATACAGACATTTGTTTAGTCGTTTCGTCACGTCGTATTTGGAAGTCTAAAATAAAAGCATATATTTATATTAAAATGATAATACACTACAAAATAACTAAAATAGTAGTAGCAATTAAAGGATTTTTTTAAATCTTATAAAAAAAAACGAGTGAAAATAATAATATAATTTTTTTATCAAATAGGCATTTTATTACTTCCAATGTTATTCAAACCAAATAAATAAATGAATAATGATTATGAATTAACATAAAAATTTATAACTTTAAACTAAATTTCATACCGCTTTTTCTGTGACAAATATTTTATTTGTTTGAATTTTGATAGCACCTCTTAACTTCAGCGCTTTCATGAGGCAACTTTGCGATGGTATAATTTTTTGAAATTGTTTTTTTTTTCATTCATAGATAGTAAATTAAAAATAAATTAATTTTATAATGTAGCGACCAAGTTACTGAAATAACATGAAATTTTGATGTAATTGAAGCGTTTGAGTTTGCGAATCTACTATCCAAATACGGATCTAAATTGAAGTGGTAATGGGACCCATGATACAATGGAAGGTTAAAACATTACAATTTAAACAGGTTTAAAGGTTTATTGTCAATAAAAGGGTTCGATCAACTTCACAAATCCGTAACGCTTAATCGTGACAAACAGTGTAATTTAAATACGATAAATTTGAATTTCATTGTTTGATTTAATGTAATGATATAAATATTAATAAGATGAAACTGTTTATGCATTATTCTTTACGTTTCAAGTGAAGTAGTATTAAAGTATACTTATACGAAGTCTTTTAAAGTTACGAGACAGATATGTCGTTAATAAAGTGAGTATAAGTTTAAAATGGATTCGATTAAAACCGTAATGATTTCATTTAATAATTATCAACATTTACCTAAGTAAATGTTGATAATTATTAAATGAAATATATATACTAATATAGATATGTAATCACTCGAAAAATCTCTTTACTAATTTACTCGCGGAAAAGGAATATGCGTCAGTACGAAAAATTATAACTTTTTTAGCGAAATGAGCGACACTGTATTTTGTAGCTAATATCACCAGTAATAATACTAGTTAATAAAGCAAATTTTATTTTTGTAAATATTTTTTAATTCTATTATGAAAGTTACCTGAAACCAAATAATAAATAAACAAGGTATCAATAATTTTTATGCCAAACAAATATTTATTAATAGCTCACATACAACACAATGTTTTGACAATAAAATGCATGCTTGTTCTTTTAGCTTCTTGTGCGATGTTGCAGGATATAGGACTGTTCTTTCAATAACGCATGTTTCAGGTCTTAAAATGTAGCCAGGATTGGCTTTCTATTTATCGCAGAACTCTCAAGCTATTTCTAAGCCTGTTCAGTTAGATTTAGGTCCAAGCTTCCATCGATCGTCTATGCCATTGATGGCAATGCTTTGAGAATACTCCTTGAGGTGTTTGTGAAGTGTAGGCATGTATGGCCTAGTGGCCATTTCGATGAAAATACACACTAAATTTCACTTAATTTATTTACAATCGCTAGCGCGAGGATGAGAATTGAGACTTGACTATTTTTGACTTGAGAATTACAAGACTAAACAATGTTACGGATTTTATATCAGACAATACGGATATCGCAAATTATAACTTTCGTCTCTTACAACAAATAGATGAAAATAAAATAAATAAAAACTGTATATTAAAAACAAAATAAAAAATACACTAGACAAAACTAAAACATCATGTTCAAATTAAATACTGACAATAATTGGGTTACTTCAGTCCACGAAGTTGCTAAGAAATTTGAAAAATTCTTTGCTGATATTCCTATTTCTAATACCAAATCTTTTAGTACATCACTTGAGGCGGTTGAGGCTATCCTTAAAAAAAAACATGATAATTAATATTATATATAAATTTTTAATTCAAATGTGTTACTCCCAAAGATATAATCTCTGTATTCAAAAGAATTGACATCAAGGATGCAGCCGATATTTGTGGGCATTTCAGTAAGAGTTGTAGCTGTAAAAAGTTGTAATTGATGTAATTGTGCCTCACCCAGCAGTCATTTTTAATGAATGTATTGAATGTGGTATGTTTCCTGATCTCATGAAACATAGTAAAACTATATGTATCTTCGAATCCGTGACTAATACAGACCCTAATTTTAGACCGGTATCCGTTTTCTCCCCGTATTTAGTAAAGTTTTTTAAAAAAAATACTTAGTTAAACGCTAGCTTACTTCAATACACATAATCTTCTTTATAATAAACAGTTTTGCTTTAACAAACATTTTACACGTCAAAGGTTTTTGGGGCTTAGGAAAAGTCAAAAGATGCGCTTGAGATATTCTGTGATTTATCTAAGGCTTATGTGCTTCCTGAAATAACGATCAAGAAATAACGCCACTATATATATATATATGTGTAGGGTCTATATTAATAGCAAGAGGTCTCCTGAGGGTCCTCTGGACATGGTTCCACATGGATCTATTCTAGGGCCCTTCCTCTTACTCATTGATATAAACAACCAGTCTTATGTAGTGCAGAACAAACATGAGATAATACTGTTCGCTGATGATGGCACCTCACTTATTTTCAAAACGAAACAGCATCTGTCAAATTATGATGATGTGAACAATTCTTTCTCAAAGGTTTTTTATTATATTATTTAATTTATATTTATAAAAGTTTAATTATATATTTATATATGAGGGTATTTCAACGACATCTTTCTGTTGCCTCCTCTTCTTAGGCTTGGTTGCAGTGCAAGCCTTGCATTTTATGGTCAGCGGGTCTATTTGACGCACTAAACAGTGAGACGTCGGAGAGCACTGGCCCGAAACGTGGCCTAGTTGACTGCAGCGAAAGCATGCGTTGCTGCGGTTCACCTCAGAGTTACACTGATTCCGAACATGATCAACTCCAGGCACCAGAAACAACTGTCTGGTGCGGAACTTTCGGATCCTTGATAGCGGCTGTTACGCACTCGCCAATCCGTGTGATGGTCTCACCGACCTCAAAATTTTTAATGGAATCATCGAGGCCGTAGGTGCGTAAATCTGCACACATTTATCGGGTCTGTAAACTAGGTCGCCGTTTTGACTGACCACAATACGCGGCTTCTTAGCCAACAAGTTGGTCTTATCGCCATGAGGGCCCCGCAGCACCTCTTTGATTCAAGCACCGGTTGCGCTCTCTCTAAAGCAGATGGCCCGGATTCCGAGAAGTTTCAGGTCCATCGCTTTTTGGCTTCTTTAAGGATAAGGGTAAAATAAACCTTCATGAGCCTGAGTATACGCATATATAATAAAATTCCACAAGATATCCTGGATCTACGTTTGAGCGTTTTAAAACTAAAATTAGAAATAATCTATTACATAAATCTTATTATACTGTTCAAGAGCTTCTGGTAGACCAAAATGCGTGGAATTTAGTTTAGTTAGATTGACTCTTATGTGGGATGGATATTATTGTATTAAAGTTTAACATTCTGTAACGACTTTTTTAAAGAACAACTGTTGAGTTTCTCGCCGGCTCTTCTCAGCAGAACTGCATTCCGAGCCGGTGATAGCTTTCTCACAAACTGTGATGTATAAATGACGATTCATAAGTGCTTGTAAAGGCCTATTTGATTAAAAATATTTTGATTTGATTTGATTTGATGCCTCCCCTTGCTGCGGTTTCCGGCTGCAGCTTTATCACTACTGCCGACGAGCGAGGGGGCCGGCATCCTTCACCAATGTCCATTTATTCATGGACATTGGTGAAGGATTATTCAAGGACGTACAGATGTCACCGAAGGCAGGACGGTAGGCACTCGCTGAGCTTCGTTAGCTGAGGTACGCATTTTTTATTTCCACGTTCAGCCGAAGGGGCCTCTCTGGCTGAAGTTAACTTTAACGGGCTCATATTAAATTATTTAAAAGTAGAAAAGAAGTTATTAAACACTAGATAAAATATAAACTTTGCTGCACTTTGCCTAACACTGTCAGTGTCTTCCAGTCATTAAATATCATATAACATGGATAATTGTAATTGTGGAGTGCGTGGAAACAGAAATAAAATTTGTGTCAACCGTGTTCGAAATTGTAACATCAATCAAATTATAAATATCAACTGTATCCTCAGATAGTAACGTATAAAATGAATACTGATAGAATAATGTTGATAGAAGTTGAGTTACATCATAAATGAGTTACATAAATTACGTTTACTTTTTCAACATTGCTGATTTTTGTTGTGTAAATAAAATGGTAAAATACATTTATCATTCATCTTAATCTATATCAAAACCGTTTATTATAAATAGATTAACTAATTTATTGGAACCAATGACTAATACGATGGTAAACAGAATTTTTAGTACATAATATTTTTATTTAATTATTTCTTCTTATCAAGCTTGTTTTTAATAATAATTATAGTACCATTAGTTTCCGTGGTATATTAAGAAAGTTTCGTTGAAAATATATTTTAGTTTTAGTTAGGGCAATTGATTAAATCTACTAGCTCGCGCGCGTAAGTGGTGCGTATAATGAAATTTAAAATCATGATTAATAGGATAGTTTGAAAATTATTAAATCTTTATTATAAGTGATTAGATATCGAGAAACATTTTATGACCTTACTTTTATTATTTCTAATATAAAAAGTCATTATGTCGCTTCTGATGGCCAGAGGTGGGGCAGAGTAGGGTTGATTACAGTCGAGTATAAGAGGCTTGTGAGACTGACTACGAAACGTTATGCTGCACCCTGTCTGTGATATAGAATCAGTGATTAAAAATAAACTTTTGTGTTCTGCAAGAGTGGAATAAAAGCAAGACATCAATGCGTTTTCTGGACTATGCTGCATCCTAAGCCACTTAATTATAGAATTGTATGAATTGTATGAATAGTCATACAGTAGTGATTTTCCGACGTTAACAATGTTATTCTCAACAACTGGAAACTACTCTCTGTTAATATAGTAAACCGACTTTAATCCCATTCTAGTTAATTGTCGCCGTAATCACGAAAACTCAATCAAGTAGAAAATCAGAGTATATTGTAATACAACGGTATCAAAGGGACAATTAAGATTTAGCAATAACAACAATTAACATAGTCTGTACTTAATAACCTCATGTAAATGACTTAATAATAATGCTTTCGAAATTTCTTAGCAATAATACAATAGTACGATCTTAAAGTTTAGAAACTCTGTAAAAGCTTATTGAGAAAACTTATTTACTTTGCTTTATTAATATCTATTGTATGAAAAGAAAACCGTATACAGTTTTGAGGGCCTTATGCTTTAAAGTGTGGGCTTTATTTTTATATAACTGTAACTACTACCAATAGGGCTCGAACTATCTTTTTTTTAAGGCAGCTTTTTCCTATACTAGGTATGACATGAAAAACTAACCTGTTGACGTCGCATCATATATGTTTCATGGAGTAATCCCTTGAGCTTTGATCTACACTGAAAAACCTTTTACGTTTAGAATCAGTAGCGCACGGTAAAATATTTATACGCATTAAGCATTATGACGGTAGTAATCTAGTCTTTTAGTATAGTTTGTTTTTATTTACTACAATCATTCGTGTTCAATAATTTATTAAAAATATATAATTTCGATTTTATAAAAATGTTCATCATTTTAATAAAATCCTACAAATATAATTTGTAAAACTAAAATTAGTGCTAGTAGTCAGATGATAAATAGCTGTACTATATGCTATTTATATTTATACCCGTGGCCGCTGATTTAAATAAAAAAAATATTATTACTGAAGTCATGTGTCTATAGAGCAATATTATTAATCAATAAGGTAGGCACTTATTACAGCGGTATGCAAAAACGTCATCAATTACGGATATATTTGATATTTTCGTATTTCATTTCAATAAAAAGAAGTTTGATGCAATAATATTATGGACAAGTTCTGTCTTGCTTTTTTGCAAATCGAACTAAGGGGTACTAGTAGCTCAGGGCGAATGCACTAAAATTAATCATTTTTTGTAAAATTAACAAAATGTTCAACGCCCGTTGCTGCTGCAGTTGTTGCCATTGTCATTTTTGGAGGCGGAAGTTGTGGCACTCAGGAGAAGAGGAGAAGGTGGCTTTTCTGTCGTTGGTCATATTACGTCAGTAAATATATAATTATTTACTATTTTAATTATAAAGCTGATCTCAAATTTTATTTCCGAAATATATTGAATACGGAATCATCAAAATAATAAGTATTTTTCTATAATCAGTAATAGGAGACACAGACCTTACAGAATATCGGCGTTGAGTGGAAGTGTTTTTGCTTCCGCGTTTCTTCTGGTAGGTGGTGACAAGGGCCGGTGGCCCATCTCCTTGCTTCTTTTCCCTCCCCCTGCAAAAAAATCCCACCTTTAAGGCTGCCAAGTATTAAAGTCCTTTGATGTTGTGAAAGTCCATTGGCAGCAGTGATCGCTTACCAACAGATGAGTTTCAGCTGTATAAAAAGTGATGGGTTTCGTATTTTTAATTTAAAATATATATGAGTAGCCTATGTTTAAGCCTGTAATGGCATAAATAAATAAGTTAATTTGAAATTCACAAATTTATGCGAGAGTGTAGGACGTGCAACCTGCACATTTACAGAACCATGAAAGTAATATTTATATCTTGTACTCACCAAGGAGTCTTGGGTTTACACGTTTGTTCTTTTTGCCTGAAATATTTTTTTAATTTCATCTAAAATTGAACTTTATGCAAACAACGTATATTTTATTGTTCTGTTCCACAGGCGCCATGAATTAGTGTAAGATAAGACTGCAATTTTCCTAATGTTTAGAAATTGTATGTTGATATTTGAAGTGATTCCCCAGTCATCTAAGTAAGTCAATTACTCAAGTTGCGCATTCCACTTTGCTTGCCGTGTAATGAATAGTTCAATATTGTACTAGATAGGCATTTCGTACAGGATACAATACCGTTATGCTTAATTATGATGTTATGTTACTTTAACCGCAAATTCATGATCTTATATACAAGAATGTTAACACACTATTACTATATTATTGCTGGGACGAAAAAAATGTTCTCCTGATGTCATTAAAATAATTTTCTCAATTTTGCATTAACCTTCGCTGCGAGAAGTACATTATACGAGTTGGCGGACCGTAAAAACAGGGTTAGAAAATAACCTTTGTAGGGAAATGTAAAGGCTTGTTCGAGCTCATTTAAAACAGTTCTCTCTGTTAGAGCGTTATCGGGCCTTTTGATCAAGGCCTTATAAAGGAAAGCAATGTTTTAATAAGATAATTTTATAATACTCGTTATTAACAAGTATTATAAAATTATCTAGTGGTAATTTTGTTAAAAATTAAATGTTTCTATAAGTTACCTACAGACTGAACAAATTATCTTATTTTGACATTAACAGTTGATTTTTTTTAGTACGTAGACTATGAAAGGTATAACTCGGTGGAAATAGTGTATTTCTACGTATACAGCCAAAAATCATAATTATTAGGTAAAATATTATAGTTTTCCTTTATTTCTATAAGAATAGTATTATAAATTAAATATTAAACAAATTACTTTATGTATCTAATTAAGGTCTGCTTTAAACAGAATTTTTCGTCACTTCACCTAACTTCATCTCACTTCTGTTTTAACCTTCAAGGAAATGTTTGCTATGTTTATTTAAATCTACAATATAAAATTTATTATACGTTTTCAGCGTTTTAACGCTGCTGTCATTTTAAGATTGCATTATCTTGTGTTACAAGAGCTCTGTGTACAAAAAAATTCATACCGCCAAAGGCCCAGGTCTCGAACAATCATCTGTAGTTTGTAAAAATTTTTGTTCCGGGTGGGAATCGAACTATCGGTTATTTATTTGAATCAGACTGAGACGCCGAAGCAAATGCGCTAAACGGGTCATAAAATATAATACTAAGCAACATTTATGTTACATTTTGTCTTTTTTTGAATAATTAAAGACTTGTGTAGTCAAAAAAAATAACTCTTTCAATCTAACAGAATATAAAAAGCTTGATTGAACACCAAGCCTGTGGAAAAGCGTGTTTTCACGAGTAGGATAAAACCTACGCGTGTCAGGTTACACGACGTGCTAATAACTAAACAAATCGGGTTTCAAATTATTTTTATTGTGTAATAGTTTTTGCCCTTTGTTTATGAGTTAATTGATTAAGCGATCTTTCGGCGGTGCATATTGATACTTTTATCCCTTAACCAGAGGGAAGGGGACATAAATTCTTTGAACTCCCATTAGCGGCGAAAAGCGACATTAAGATATTTGGTTCCATGATTTTTTTTACCAGAGGATCGGCTATCGCAGAGTTATTTGCATTTAATTTAAGTTTTTTTATGGATTAGGAGGCCAACGAGCATGCGGCTCCAGGAAGCGATAACCCCCACACCATTGATATTAGCAACATCAAAGGACCTGCAAAAGAGTTGCCGACTTTTAAAGTGGGAATGGGAACATAGCTGTCTTTTTGAAGGATCTTGAGTCGTATCGGTCCGGAAATACCGCTGACGATAACCGATTCCTCGAGTTTGTTGTGCAACGCACGCAACCTCGTGGGATACCAGCATTCTCGTATTTGGCATCGAAACATGCACCGTCAACGATGACCATGATGCTTCGATCCATGAGAAAACTGGTTTTCTAATCATTTCCCAAGAAGCCCGTATGATGTGATTACCAAATCGATTGAAGGCTTTTGCTACGTCCAAACTTACGGCCACAAACAGGGGCAGTTGAAAGCATGAGGGAGCGCCCCATGCTTTCATTCGCCTCTGCCCATCAGTGTGTAAAATACACAAGATTCCAGCTGAGCGACACCTCTCGTCGAAAACCATACTGTCGACCAATAATTAGCTGGTGCTCCTCAAGGCACAAGGCAGGAACTAACGGGAAGTAATATAACGGACTCCATGATTTTGATAAGTAAGGAGCTGATAACAATAGATCGATAGTTGTACAGACCTGAGCGTTCACATTTTTTTAGGGATCAGATGTACTAAAGCTTTGTTCCGAGACAACGCCTGAAGAGTAGGAGTGTACTGGTAAAGACGCGTTAAAACCGGTCCCAACTCAGGATCGCACTTCTCTATAAAATGGGAGTGGGGGAGATTCCGTCCTGCCCACTTAACTTGTGGATGACTAGAAAAAGTGCACATTGTACTTCGTCGTAAATGGACTTCCGGCATGAAATGTTGCGGACAACCGGCATTAAATGCCGCTAGATGTGATTATTTTTTACTTGGGGAAAGCCCGTATAGATATCCAGCCTCCCTGTAGTGGACAGCCAGGTTATGCTGGACTTGCACCAACTAAACTCGCCCCACAGTAGTCATCATCTGCTTTCGTGAAGGGTCACGAAATCTCCGTTCGAAATACAATCGCGGCTAATATAACCCTATCCTGGAGTCAGAATTACGCTGCTCCAAATACCTCCTCAGGATCTCTCCTGTCTCCGTGTAGTTCTAAGCGAATGGGTACTTTGCCCAAGAGACCTTCTCTTTTGCTGTATGAGCCAGCAAGTCATCCCCCTATGCAGTAATGGTAGAGATGATATACATAAGTTGTCCTTCTTTTTTAAAACACTGGTATTTGGATTCCATGACGCCGCTGCCTTAGCCCAGGATTTATAGTATTCCTGCTTTAGGCAAGAAACCAGGGTCGAGTTTTGCCTCCGATGGGCATCAGAGAGGACAGAACAAAGCTAAAGCACCACTTCGCGACATAATCGACGATTGCAATGAAATCATCTAGTTTTTTTTATACGAGGCAGGCGGGTAATAGAGCGCGCACCTGATGGAAAGTAAATGGAAATATGCGAAGTCGAAAGTTTTCCAGCCTTGCCAAGGCGAAAAAGAGGAGGAGAAGGCAGGAATAGGAGGGGAACGATGGAATGAAGGAGGGACCGGTCACCTCAATCGCCGGACGAAACGCTGAAGTACAAACACTTCCACTTAATACCGATTTTCTGTAAGGTCATGGTACTTATCTGGTCCGAGCCTACCTATTCAGAGACAGTAAGAGCTGCTGTATGACTCTACTACCGTTAAAGTTAGTTTGCTATTGCGATTGTATTACTACATTATTTCCGGGTTGGTTTATTTTCCATTTGCAAAACTAAGCGCTGGGCCTATTGCCCACATTGATAATGTTTTATAGGTGAAGATTGACGGCGCGCTTTGAAGGCTAGTTGTTCAGAGCATTAAAACAAAATACGTGATTACATATTTTGTTTTAATGTTAGTGTTAGTAATATTTAAGTTTTATAAAATAGCTCTCCTCGTTTTACTCTTAAAGTATACCCTTACGTCACATTTTGCTGCCTATTGCTTTACAGCAATTCTTAATGTCCTTTAAGATTAATGACAACCAATTTTCCCGGTTTTTGCGTATATATATTTTTAATTAAAGCAGCCGCATAGTAGAGTCATTCGATTGCGTGTCTTTCATTAAAGACATAAAAGACTGCTGCTCCTTTTACCGCTATCCTTATTAAGTTAAAGCACAGGAAATAAATCGGTAAATGGGCCAGTGTAAGGGTCTTACGTGCTTGTTGATAAATTAAGAGAGGCCAACTCGTTTCCGTCTTATCTTTATGAGGGTCGCCGCTTCGTTGACGCCAAACCATGCAACTACATACTACCAAGAACAATGTTACGTGGAGAAATAAGTAAACATTTGCTTTGTAATAAAAGATAGATGTTATGGTCAATAAGTCGGTTCACGAATGGAAATTGGTAAATTGAAACAATAATCTGGCTAAGACAAGATTGTATCTAATATAAAATGTAATAAAGATTGTATGTATCATACATAGCCAAGAACTTTTTCCAGCCATGATTACTTCTTTCATATCTTCAGTTTTGAGCTTCAAATGCAATTTGTACTACAGAAATACATTAAAGATAAAATTGTACAAAATAAAACGTATCGGTATTTAAAAATTAATTCATACAGAATTTTTGGTAGTGGAAGGGAGAGGGTGGGCTAGTAGCTGCCTTACTCACTGATCTTCTATGGGGTCGTGATTCCTTCCCGGTTCGAGATAACCCACTGAATAGCAGCGTTAGTTGTTAAATTCGTTATAGTTATTCGTTTAGTTGATAAATATGTTTACAGCTACGTAGCAACGTAGCTATACCATAACGAATTTAACACATTCATTTGCTCTCTAAATATTGTACTTTCGACACGGTACACTAATTAATGTTGTAATTTTAGGCTTGATTAAGCACTAGTTGACTAATTTTTATTCCTTGTATAAAGAAAGGCCAATCAATAAATTATTTAACGGTGGTAGAGCCACGCAGTATTTTTAGCTGCTGCTCTTCACAGAAAATCGGCGCAAAGCGGAAGTATTTGTGCTTCCGCGTCTCGTCCGGTGTCTAAGGTGGTCGGTGGCCCACCCCTCCCCCTTCCTTCTTGTCGCTTTCTTCCCTTTCCTCTCCCTCCCCTTTTCCTCACACAAAATTCCCACTTTAAAGGCGGGCCACGCATTTGCAAAACGTTCGACGTTGCAAAAGTCTGTGGGCAGAGGTTTTTGCTAGGTAAGCCGCTTGATCATTTGCCTGTTTATCCCATAAACAAAATAGATGTTGGAAAAAGATTTTCGAACATGAGTTAAAACACATAGAAATTTATGTAGATTCACACGGCAAGTTACTTTTATAGATAAAACCTTCTGGTAATATCAATGCAGCATTAAATATGAATACAATATCATTTTTGTTAAATATAAAATTCGAATTGCAACATAGAATAGTTAATGTCATATACATATTAACTGAATCTTTCTACCGTAAAATTAAAGCCAAAGTAAAAACATTAACATCATGCAGCCAATTTACGTAAACGAATACATGCAATTACTTCATTAATTACATTTGCTATATTTATGATGATGGCATGAAATTTAACTTTTAATGGTTATGTCGAAAAAAATTTTGAATACTACTCAAATTTGTACAAAGAAAAAACCGTGGTACCAAATTTTAGTAATAACAATTTCGATATTGACGTATAGTCTAAACATATGCAGGAAATTAATTTTTATTTTATTAATAGTTGCCTCAACAGTAATTTAACTTTATCGGGTGTAAGAGCGTTTTAAAAAAGTAAATTTTAGCGGAAAAAGCCCATATTTGACAAAAGTTATTAATAAATAGATTCTATTGGTCATACAAATAAAACTTGTCCCCGGTGGAAATAGAACCCAAGACCCGAAACACCGGAACCATAATATGTTTGTTATAATGTGTATTGTTAATAACGAACACGAGTAACTAATCTGACAACTTTTTAAAGTAAATAAAAGATAACAAAATTTTATAATCAACAAAATTTTTTTGTTATATGTTATTATTATCAAATAAGAGAGTATAAAATAGAATTTCTTCTCCCTTCAGTGAACTCTCGACTTGGCGTTGCAGACGGCAGTTAAGTAGTTTGTTTATCGACCACAGGCAAAGGCTTTTATATTTACAACCATGAAATAAAGTGAGTACTATATATATCCTTTTTTGGTCCATGTGGACTACACGTAACTAATACGACTGTTGTTTTCCTTAACCAACTTCAAAGATGAGGAGGTTCCTAATTCGTTTGATTTTTGACAATTATTTGTTATTTTCAATTGTATACTGCAAGGCTAGTTAAGGTAAAGACACACTAGGGGTCTACTGAAATGAAATAAGCTTCATTTTTTTATAAAGTTTTTCTTAGTGCAGGAAAGGTTTTAAGTTTAGTGAGATATCTTCAATAAAAAATAAAAAAATAATTAGCTCTTTAAATATCGAAAAAAGAAAACAAGTTCTTCTAGTAATGTAATCAATAGTGTAATAACCATCAATTAGAATAGATGTTCCAATTCTGTTTAGACGTTTTTCTTATGGTTAAATAGAGAAATTATCATACATTCATACTTCATTTCTGTTATATTTACATATTTACTGTTATATATTTGGGTAGTTGTGTATTGGGTAAATAGTAAAATAGTAATAGTACTTAGTAAGTTTAGTAAAATACTTTCCTCACTTTTAAGTCAGTGAAATTTTCCATCCATACGTACATCGCAATTTTCGACTTTGTTATACTAAATTTCTGCAATTCGTGTAAATATTTAAATTTTACATATTTTTTTTAATACTACTAAGGTAAAGAATGGATAATCACGTGAACATAGTGCTGGTTAAATTTAACAGACTTTACCGTGATTTCGCTATCAGACTAAGACTCTTGTGACGCACCACAAACATCGCCGCTTAAGCCTGAGTAATGGTGAATAAGTTAAAACGACAAAGTGATAAATATCCCCGTAACATATACCTTAAGTGAGGAGAAAATGTTGCACGTAATAAAACATTAAAATTTGTTGTAGGTGAAATGACTATGATATTGCCAGATGGAAGCAATATGGTGCCTAGAATTATTATGAGTTTCGAACATGAGCCTTATATTTTCTATATACAATATAATTTTTAGCTACTGTAAATGTTTTGCATCATAATTTATACTAATATTAAATTGCTAATTCGTTTGCAACCATAGGCAAATTAAAAACTAATTTATTAAAATGTATTTTCCAATTATTTGGCAAGTAACGTGTAAAGTGTTAACTGTTACTTTAGTCTTTCATAACAAATATCCTAATGAGATCATCGGTCGATAAATAGATATTTTTTTTTATAATGTGAAATAAATAAGTGAAACATATGATAAGACTAATAATAAAAGATAATATTAAATGACTAAATCGTTACCCAAACTGATCGTAATCATATTTTACATTTTTTGTTACATGACTAGGATGAGTTTGAGTAAACACGTAACAAACGTTTCCTTAGTATCACTATTGCTTTAAATTTAAAAGGCTTCGTAAGATCTCAATTTTCCATCCCTGTGGCAGTTTACGTCGAAATTACATTGAAATGAGATAACATTGTAAAGAGACAGCTTTTTAAAATGGTTCACTTAATAGCGAATGGATGCCATTTCCACTTCGTCTTCTCAGATTAGAGTTGTTGCAAATCTTCGTATTTCCGCTGCGACAGATTGTAAAGTTACTCGAGTAGCGCACAACTTCAAGTTTTATATTTATTTATTTTAGAAGATAGGAAATTTAATTAATATTAAATTTAATTTGATTTTAGTGTAATTAGTTCTTATGTTTCTTCTCGTTTTCTGTGTTTCTTATGTAAGTACAAGTCAAATTACATTTTGTATATAATTATTTACATAAAACAAGATTAAAACGGCATAATAAGGTAATTGATATATGATTATGTAATTAATTTAATGATTATTACACTTTAAGGTTGATATATATTAATATATTCCGTTGGTTTTCAACACGTTTTGTAAAAACTGTTTATTAAAGGGAATAATTGAGACACAGCACACTTACTTAATAATTAATATTTTTACATGTCACTACAATTGATCAATGCATTAAATAAGCCGTAATACGGGTCCGTTAAATTTCAATGCACAATTTTGACGAAAATGACAGCATGTGACATATTTTGTGCTTGGTAGGATATTCAAGTGGATTACGATCAATCTGAACGTATAAAATTATTTAACTGGCCTAATTTATTTAAAAGCTTGATTAGCCGAAAACTCATTTAAAGAATTTGAGGGAATTGACCCTTCAGTTTTTGTTTAATTCCTAGTTATAAAATAATTATACGGTGGATAAAAACTTAACAT
>DWHO01000799.1:0-17780 GCA_018247575.1 Eurytides lysithous rurik
GTTCTCGATATATTAGAAAAAAAATTGTACCTGTTTGAAAATAAAAACAAAATATATATATATTTTTTTTTAAAATAACTAAACGCTTATTTTTAGAAGTGATACAGTTTTCATTAATCATACATTGAGGTAATTTTTTACATAGTACATTGGTAAAATAAACTTCAGTTGTCTTGGTACTATGCGGCGTATATAGCCGCGTCCTTCGGGGGTTGGTTGATTGTCCAGTGCATTAGCTAATATTATCTACATATAGTATGGAGAGTAAGCTTTGACACCTAAGTGTCGACTGCCAATCCCGTTCGGTTTCAATACTTAATGACTGCTATTGTCTCAAAATAGGACAAACTATCTGTTTGAGTGTTGTTATTGGTGTTTATACAAAAATAGTTTTAATTATTTATTGACAATTATTTGCGCACTGTTGGGTAGGAGTAATATTCCAGATTATTGAAAGCGGTTATATCTTATTTATTAGAACTGAAGACATTAAAAAAATGTGAATAACAGTAAGACCTCTATCAGTAGTATTAATACAAAAGTTAATAAGTATGATCTAAATATTATTATGTAAATGTTTTTAGGATATAAACTGACGAGACGAGAAGTAAGTAGAGTGCCATATAGTAAGAGACACGCCTGTTTATGACAACATGGTGCCACGCAGAATCTGCAATTCTTTTTTTCATCACCCAAAGATTTGTGATGCTAAGTATCTCTATGCTAAGAAATTACGCTGGGAATATCAAACCGGAATACTTTATTGCCTACAACTTACTGCTTGACCCAACTGCTTATTACCAGTGGCAGTACTACCATATAAGCCCAAAAGCCCGGCTTGCCATATTAAGGAGTAAAATTTATCAATCTTAATTAGCACGTAATTCCAGCATAATTTATTTTTAATTTTGAGCATTGCGGGAATTATGTGCTAATTAAGGTTTATAAATTTTACTCCTTAATATGGCAAGCCGGGCTTTTGGGCTTGTATGGTAGTACTACCACTGCTTATTACAACTCCATACGACTTCTGCAAGTACCCTATCACGTATAAAATATATTTTTATAAATATAACTAAGGCCAGTCAAAACATGACGGTGACGCTGCCACGCATTTCAAATCTGCATTAAATAGTATTTATAAATATATACTGTGTAAATTTTTTTTTTCAAATTTGGTTTTGCTGGTTACCACATTTTTGCTTTCCAGCGTCGATAAGTATCCTAAACAAAGATACATGTAGTAGATAATTCTATTTTTTTATTTTTTCGTTATTCGGAATTTATTATATAATCGACGAGAAGAGTAAATAGAACTGTTCAAATATAATAAGAAATAATAATAAAATAATAGGAAATAAGGGACTTCAGTAATTAATATAAAGTAATGGATGTATAGGTATATTCTCATAAGGGAATTCACATGAGCATAATGTATCGGGACTGCGAGCGTCACTCGCAGCGAAGTTACTTTACGGTCGAATGGTCAAAGTATCCGACATAAACCTATTTTGTTCTCTTCTTATATTGGATGTACGTTCCCTTCTTCGCCCGCCGCGCTGTCCGCTGTCCTTTGAAACAGGGTTGCCTGCAGGAATATCGAATACTAAATTAATGGACGATGTCGTTTTAAATATTCAAGAGTTTCGACCGATTTGAAATGCTTGTCATTGGTGTTTTATGTTCATATTGAGAAATTCACTAAACTAGATAAATTAAAGTTAATAATAACGACGATATGTTAATAGTTTATCTGGCACACTCTTTTGCCTTCGATGAAAGTAATACTATCAACGATTTAAAATATTTTTTTAACTAGTTAGTTATTAACTTAAAATAATTATAATTGACAAGGTAAAAAAATAATTGTCTTGGGGATATGGTTTCAATCGAAAAATCAACTTACAAGTTGTAAACAAATGATTTAATATGATTATCTATCATTGTATAAATGCTTGAACGGCGTGCTTTAGTTGCGCGAATTGGTAATCTAATCGTTTATACAACTTTATGAGAGGCTGACAAAACAACTTCCTTTATGACAAGCTAGTACAGTTGATTATGGAGATACAGAATGTAAGAGAACACAATGTCACAGATAAATTGCTTAGCCCTGCATTGCGCTTGATTCTCAGAGGTTTATAATAAGATGTTACCATTTAACGCGTAGAAATCAAGCTGACAACATTGGAATTCAAATAAGAACACAGCAGTGTTTACTAATTAATGCTTGTCGAATGTAGTGGCATTACCAGTTTTTTTACTGATACCAATTTACCACTTTATCACTTTACTACCCCGCAAGACTTCAACCACTTAGGAACTCCAATTTCACGCATCAGACTGCGCCGTCTTATGCTCGAGCTGCCCATGGCAAATCCTTAAATAAGCTGGCTTAATCGTGAACCATGATTCAATTCAATTAATAAAATTTAAGTTCCTCGATTGTAAAAATGTAATTATATTATGTATTATTATACCTTTTGCATTTTTACCCGACTGCAACAGCTAAGGAAGGGTATTTTTGATCTGTAAATTGTATGATTCTATGTCACCTCATAACTTATGAACGGAAAATTATGTCGTAAGGATCGTCATCGCCATATAATTTGAAAAAAAAAATCGATTTGCTGGAATTAGAACGCCTTATTAAAAGCTAGTAAATATTCTTACTTAACTTTTTCTTACTGCCTTTTTTTTCATTATTTTCTATAAGAGCTGGTCAATATTTTGTAGTAAAATAATAGCTGAAAGTAACATGTTTTGTAATATAACATCAATAATTGGATTGTTCCGCTTAATTCTGAAAGTAAACTTATGTACTTAACGTAAGGATTTCTAACTAAACATTTTTTTAAATATAGTTACACGAATATAGTTTCAAATTAGTGATACAGTTTTAATAACGATTTGAACGTAGGTACTTATTTATGATAAAAGTATAGATATAGTTATTTTTGGTCCTGATAAGTCTGTATATTTGTTTAGTTCTTTTATTTCGCCCATTGTTGATACGTGATATTCAGGATATTTCATTATTGGTATAGGCTTTACATTTTAAGTTAACTGTGTCAGGTTGGTTTTTTGTATCGTTTTACGAACGAAACAGGACGTACTATATGTGTATCGGAAACAGATTAATAGATTATGATTAATAAAAAAATAAAAAAACCAGATTAATAGATTATGATTAATACAAAAAAATGTTTTAGAAAAAATTAAAAATCTATATTTGCTTGCTACTATTTGAAATGAACTAGATTGTTACAATTTATATTACGTGTGGTAAAAAGGTATAAAGAATTAATTTGATTTTTTCTAGAAAGTAATAAAATAATTTGTTGAAAAAGCATAAAATTATAATCAGAAAAAACTTTATTGAGACATCCGTACATTACATATTTTGTCAGTATTTTCATTACATATTTTGCCGCTGACTTGGTAAAAATAAACTGACAAATTGACAACTGGCCAATTATTAATGAACTTAATCTCATAATGTTCAACCCTGCATTTAGGTACGGCGCTGCGAGGAAGTTTTGTTGGGAATTATGTTGGTACGTGCCAAAGCCATTATTGCTGCGAGAAAAGTTCATCAATTTCATTTCTAGCTTCGCACACGTCCGTTTTTCTTATTCCGCGCTTTGTACTGTGCTGAATACTGGATCTTTATTACCCTCCGTGTATTGCATATGTACAGATGTAGCTCCGTATTAAGTGTTTAGGTTATGACTAAAATTAAAATGTTGCCCGTTTTTATCATTGCTTCGCCTTGCCGATATTCATACAAGCTGTATAAAGAAACGTAAATAATTATCTGTTTGATAATTTATTTTAAATTTAATCACATACTAAAAAACTCATTTGACGGTGTGTTTAGTTACGTGACTTTCGAGAAATTTTTCTTTGTATGGAAAAGAACAAGGTGAAAGTGAGCGAATGTGCACGCGCTTGATTCTAATGGAAATATTGCAATAGAAGTGCGTTTGAAATTGAATAGTAAACAGTGCAACGCTTTCTAATTTTCATCCATCGTTAATTGAAAAGCAAATAATATTAAAAGTTATAAATATAATCTTTGCCACAATTGCGGAATTTAAAATGGTTTTACTCTATTCCAGTTTATTGGTCGAATTATTATCTTTTTTGGACAAGATGTGTTAGAAAAACTTTGCAATAATCTTGACTGCTGTTTAATTATTTCAGAAGATATACTTTTTCTACAAACTTAACTCAGTGTTAATGTGCGAGAAAGGTTCATTAAAGTAATTCTAGCTAAATACATCTGTGCTCTTTTAAAATTTGATTATATTTTTGATAAAATTGCAGTGCTCTCAATTAGTTTTAGTGGGGGTGGTCAGGTGCTCGTCTGCGATCTCGACGGGCTCACGCGAGCAAGACTGCGTTTTGGGAGGCTGACTAACAAAGCTTGACTGATGTCTACATCCTAGATTTCCGTATCACATTGCAGTAAGGATCAAAATTATTTAAAGTGAAGGCAAACGTTTCATTGCATCGCATTACTCCCCCTGGACGTTAGCCCGGCCGTCATTATGTGTCATTAGTTTTGCGACACTGACCAAATGACTAGTCTGTGATATCGGATGACTCATTTCGCCCGTGATTAGTCTCAACGATTTTCTAAATGCATAGAATTAGTGTCTTGTATTTATGACCCGGGTTTATCTTGCAATTACCCCAAACTTAACGTAGCTATGCGATCGATAATGTTAAAAATTGTATAAACGGTTAAAGTTAAAAGCGTCATCAGCCGGTGGAAATTAAAGTTTTAAAATAAGTTTTTTCCACCATCTTTGACATGATTTTATTTTACTTACGTTCTAATTTATATTGTACAGATAACAATTACCTCCAACATAATATATAGAGGGTATGTTTGATAAGTATAATGTTATTGACTCTACGAAATTTACGATCACACCGCGTGTGCTCATCGAACGTTATCCGCCCTAATTATCCCATAAATTTCACTTATCAAGATTAGTGTGTATGCTCTTTCAAACAAGTTAGTTCTGATTCTTTTATTGAATACAAATCAAAGTAAGGAAAAGCTTCATTTCAACGATCGAAATATTAACGAGACAGAATCGCCGCCGTTATACTGCCAATTGGAATTTCGACTTCATTTAAATTGAGTTTTGCGTTTAATTCCGACGATGTCTTTTCGGCGAACAATGTAAAGTGTATCCGAAGGAAAACGCTCCGTTCCCGCCGGAATATAATCGTCCGGTCGTAATTTATATTGTCTGCTGCAGAGGCGAGTCCCGCTGCACATTCATTTATTTTATGTGCCATTTACAATTGTCGGTCGATGGTCAAGGGAGCGGGCGAGGGTTGAAGGGAGGCCGCGGGAGGAGCAAGTCGCCGGATGTAGTTGCCTTCGCATTATAAAACCGTGCGGTCATCTGCGAGCGGCGTAATGGCATTTGTGATGGGAGCTGGACCGCGCGAATTGCTATTAGCGCAACTAGACCCATGATCGTTTATAAAGGCTACTCCAATCTTCATAAAGTTTGCGATTATACAATGATATAAATTGTCACATTGCGACCCCATTATCAGGAAACATACCTTTATTGAAATATTTCATTGAAGCAAAAATTAACATAGTTTTGTACTATTTTTACTTTTTCTTTTGCCATAAGTTAAAGTTCTTGTCAGTACAATAACTCAGACGCACCAATTTTTAAAATTGCGATACAATCGCCAATGCGGAATGCTCAAGTTCAAAAGTAATATACTTCTGTGCAAACACTTGCGTTCCGTTTGCTTCAATTCTTCTAAATTAATTGTTTTTTTATTTTATTTTTTGTTTTTTACGTTACAGAAATACATCAACAAACGCTGATTATTTATTGTAGTAATTTCATTCTTTGTAAAATGAATCGTAATTATATCCATCGTATTTATAAAAACATTATCAAGAAAAAAAACATAATTTATTCACTTAGACCGCTACTACTCTAAAAGATTTTGACAAAAAAAAAAGATAAATTTAAGTCATTTTTACCCGTACATGTTATGTCTTACTGTCTTTTCACTTTTTTTATTTTAATTTTCCACATTTGATGGTAACCTGTATTTTAACTGAGGTAATTTGTTAATATTGTGATGCATATTCGTTTTCAAGGCTATAATTTTATATTCTATCACAAAAGCTCTAAGACGAGAACCTCACTACACTAAAATAATATTGTTTAAAATACTTTTCTCTGTGGAAGTGTGAAATAATGAAAATAAAATCACTAACACCATAAATTTTGATATCCTTTTTTAAATGTGTTTATTAATGTTTCAACAATTCAAAATAATGTAAGAGTTAGGGTAATATAAAGCTGTCGAGATTTGAAAAGAAAAATCAATAGAAATTTATTAGCAAGAGTAACTTTACAGGAGTAGCTAAAGAATTCTACTATAAGATTATTGAGTTCGGCTTAAAGCCATTGCACTTTTCGCACGAGTTTGAGAAGGCGGTAGCGGGCAAGAGGCTGAGTGGCCCTCCTGTATTCTTTTGTTTTTTAATTATAACGCCGGCGAGGGTGGGGAGGCTGCCCCCCAAGGCCCGGTGGAGGTGCTTTCTTGTTAAGCGCGGCGGGCGCTAGCCTCCTACGTGCCTCGGCCATTCATTTCGTGGAAACTTATAACCTGACCGGCGTACTTATGAGCGTCGCCAATAAATATAGTGGTGCCCGTTGGCGAGTGGCGCGCTCCCTGTCGGTAGTGCGGCGTAGGAGCGAGACGGCGCGCGGTAGGTTCGCGTCGAGGCATTGTTAGCTAAATATCTAGGTGGTCAGTTGGGCGGCAGGGGCCGGGGCGGCTAGAAGACGGGCGGGGCGGCGGACGTGCCGGGCCCGGCGCCGGCCGATGTATTGAGCGCGTATTGCAGACGCGGTCACGCGCTGCAATATTGCGTTCGCCCTGCGATATTGCCCCTCGGTAACTCAATTTGATAAATTGTACAAAGTTCGCCGGCTCCGTTGTGCTGCCGGTTACATCGATACGATGCATGTAATGAAACTCGCCTTCGCACTCTATGAAACTATGTACGGTGCTAAAGTTAGTTTTAATATGTGGTAAACTGCGCACTGTACGGTTTCACCGTTACATATGAAACATCAGAATAAGATATGCAGTTTTCCTAGTTAAACTTCACGATTTCTCCGTCAAATGGAATATTGTAAAATGGTAAATTCATGATATTTTACTTTTATTTCATTTGTCAATATAAGAACATATCTTACTGATTTGAAATAAAAAAAAACGGTATTGGAATCAGATTTTACCTATGAAAACGCGAAAAAAGCTGACCTAAAATGTTATCGAAGCGCTGCGGTCGTGTGGTCGCAACTTTAACGGCGGGAAAATGATTTATATTGTTTGTGTAGCGGCGTGGCGCGCGGGGAGGGCGCGGGGGGTTTCAGGCCGGTCGCTTTCTCAAGCAGATCCAGTCCACTGCAGATATGGGCGAGTATTATTATTGATCCGGCTCGGGTGGTCGGCGGTTGGCATTTCCTACCGTTCATACTCGGGCGGGTGGCGGGCCCCGACATATTTATCGAGGGAAGGGTACCGCGATACGTACAGTCGTACGGATTGTTTATTATAACTAACACAGACAACCTTGGTGCAATAGCCTTTAATGAAACGGGGCGCGCGGGCGAACAACGCACGCCGTACACCCTCGCCCAATCCGAGCTTGTTATGATATTATATCATGTTATAACAACCAATGGGAAACCGTTATGATATTGTAGGCGGGCGGTGAGTGCAAGCAGTTTTCGTGGGCGGGCGGATTTATGATATTTCGTTATGATTGTAATAGGGTGCGATGATAACTGGGTAACATCTGCTCCAATCGAAAGATGCTTTGGAGATACTTATGAAAGCTTATACAAGGTATTAAATTTAGGATGTTTATAGATAGTACAAGTAGCATTTTTATATATTTTCCAGTAAAATTAAAATTTGTTGATTACTTTCAAGTGTTCATTTGAATAATGTTAGAAATTTTTTATTTTTATAAATACTTGAGTCGGGTTGGTTGGGTTATTAATATTTCATTACATAGTTTTTAAAGTATGTTGGGAAAGTTGTATATCTTCTTTATTAACCGAGTTACCCAGTACTAATTATAATTAGATTGCTTAATGCACTATACGTGTACGTGTATACATACATATACTACGCGCATATTAAGTAACCCAATTAGGATTTGAAACTTTTCGCATTGTTTACATATATTCCAAATTAAAAGGGAAATTCGACCAGAAATAAATTTAAACACATAAAAAGGGTATTGAATTAAACGGCCGGCGTCCTTGTTCGACGAATGTGCTGATAATAAAACGATAATAAACAAGCGCCTTTGTAACAAACTATAACAGATCGGTAATTGCTTCCACGATACCTTCTCGCGTTATTACGGCTTTTACGACGCCGTATGGGGTGAATAAAACATTTTTACGAGCGACCATGGGTATTATTATACATATATAGACGCATGTACATCTATGTATGAGCGCTACAGGTAATACAATAAATGAGAACTTATGAAAAAATCAGCCAAATAACAGGTGAGTAATATATCCTCTCGCGAAAATATTGTGGGTAGCGCGGAAAAACTAACACCTTGAACTTATGTTGCCCTTTTAAGTTATATCACGGCGAGATAGCTCGATACATGAAGTCGTCGGAAGTAGTGTATACGTCCCTCGGCACTGGCTGCCTATAGACGAACACATTGAACTCCGGGTCACTCAAATAGATTGCGTCATAGCGTAATGTCGTCCCAGAGCGCAAAACAATTATAGCGAAACGAAATGAATAAAGTATAAACCGTCTCGTCTCATCGCCTGTTCAGCCCCAGACGGCGTTTCTCTTTGTCATCGACCTTATGCATGCTACGCTCGCGGACGGAGCAACAATATATATCTATTTTTCTATTTTTTCCTCCACTCTGGGGACACTTTTTCGACCCTCGTCCGAACGGCCTCTTTGAAAAGTGGACATCGGATCGCGGGGGAAGGAGCCCCCGAGGACACCGAACAGAAAATGCGTTGTAAACATTGCGACTACTACATTCAATTTCCCGTCATTTTTCAAACTGATAAATAATTCTGTCATCGAGCGCTCGGACAGGGGTCGCTATGAAGTGATTGTCGACGGACTCCGCCGTAAAAAATATCGGCCGATGAGGTTCGGCCTTCGCCTTCTCGCCTCCATGTGTGCGATAAATTTCTTTTTTATTATCAGATATCGAGGGACTACGGAATCGAATAAAGCGCTCATATTTAATTCATAAGATACCGGCCATATAGTGCTACACTACGGTATTTTATTCAAGATGTAGGAAGATTACGGCTGCTGCGTGCCCCGCTAAAATTTTACTATACTTGAAATTGTGTAGGAAACTGTTTAGTCTTACTTTAATATTAGTTTGATCTTTTATGGGCTTAGGCGTCATAGTGTCTATTTACACTGTGATCTTTTTTATACCCTTTTATTATACTTTAACTAGAACTTATAGCATGCTATCTAAAGATTTTATGTACTTATCACATCTTGTTGAAATGACATTGATTTACGAAATTTAACGCGTTTTTATTTTGATCCCAAAATTCCAATGTTTTGAATACTTTAAAGAGTCCTTAGTATAGTTGATAGTGACTAGGTGGAGACAACCGTGTTCTGTGATCGAATTTAAAATGTTAAGTGCTACTTGTAATAGACAGTAATGAATATAACTGGAATAGTGATTAATCAGATTTAATATATATATTTAAAGCAAAGTGCTGTTTTAATTATTCTTAACTGTATTGTCTTTAGCCGAATTTGCAAAAGGGTTTAAAATATTTGTAAGTCATGTGTGCTCGTACCTGAATTAAACATATAAAAATGAACACAAAAAGAAACATATATTTAGGTTTAACTGAAAGTTAGTTCTAGCATCAATAGTTGAATATGTTTTTTAATGTCTACGTGTGTTTGTGGAGAAGAATGTTGCTGTTACAAAAATAATTCTACCCATTTATTGACATAAATGTCGAGAGTTTGGTCAGTGTCACTAAACAAAGTGGCGGTGTATTGTTTTATCCAATTAGATTGTAATAAGATTTTGGAAAAATCTTAGCCAATCACTTATGAATAACGAAAACTCTAGGTCATATCTAGTCATTTTTTTATAACTTTAAAATGCGCAGATTTTAAATCATGGAAAATAAAAACTTTGTTCATAATTATTTAAAGACATTGGCATTGCATTGGCTCTTGAAGCCGTCACAATATTAAATCAAGCTCGTTATCCATCTGTCTAGAAGCATACGTGTTGAGGATAAATTTGAAAGCATTGATTTATAGATAATATGATAATCATTTATTGGTTGATTAATTTTCTTTATCTACGTTATCCAGTAGACTTTTCGCGTTTTTCATTTGTCCAACGGACATAGATGGCTCTGTTTTATCAAATTGAACTTGTGGCTGTAAATTAATTAAAATCATTTCGTTCGACTCGCCATTTATTATCTCCGAGCCATAAATGTCCGGCAGATGTGTCCAATACATTTACTGTGTCCGTGGCAAGAATAGGCCATTGGGGGGTCACTCGTATTAAATAACTTTCCGACGGCTAAATGAATGGGGGAATCGAGTATCGATGTTCCTCCTTTTTAAAATGTTTCTATAACTGCATAAATTATGATACTTAAATTAACAAAATTTCAATTGAAGGTACACTAATTTTGAAGTTCGCTATGTTATTTGTGTTTGAATCATGGTGCAAAAGGTTGTTTTCTGTAACTTTTAACGTTGCTTTATAGCCGAGGAGCGATTTTAAGATGAGAGAAAACGCATATTTTCATAAATTGATTTATTATTTACGTGTTTTGTGAACAAGAAAGTTTTAATATTAAAAAGTATATCATATATAAAGTATTAAGTATAATATTACACATGAAATGTGTTAAATTATGATTTTGCAAAAATGTTTATATGATCAAAAACAAAAACTTGATAATAATGATATTAGACAGTAACTTTATTAAGGTAAAAAGAAATACGAATAATCATTTAGAATATAATTAAAGCTGTTGTTATTAAATAAAATCAAATTACTCATTAAATTGAATAGTCACTGGTTTCTTTATATGCTTGAGTATTTGTTTACACAACCATAATCAATTAAAATACCGCACCTCTATTCATGCTCCGAAACGAGGCTTTACATAAAAAGGAAAACTAACAAGGGATTTCTTTAAATCTACGCGGCGACTGCAACGTACACGACTGATAGGAACTCAGTTTATATTTTATTCATACATTGTATTGTTGGAATATCAATTGCCTCGCCCGGCGGTAGGTAAAGGGTACATTTCCAATCCGCACGGGATTCACTTAGATTTGAAGGAAAATAGATTTCGATTTCCAAAGCTGCGACAAAGCAATCCGATATATTTTTCAGACAGATATTGCTAGCGATTTCTTTTGAGCTTTGAAATATAAGGGAGGGAATCTAAAAAGATTGCGTGTGTTTTCTTTTTCATATGAAGTTGGCATGGTTCGAAATGTGAGTGAAAAGGATAAAGAGTTTTAGTGTCATTTAGGATTTAATATAACTTTAGCGTTAAATTAATTTTTCTGACATTTTTTATGTTTCGCATATGTATTTCTAAGTCAATAATATAAATTATCGTAGCCGTACACATGTTGTTTACTTTTAAAAAGATAATTTGGCAGTGAAAAGTCAACGTCGCTTACAAACGGAGCCAGGTTTTTCCTCTTTTTAATTTTGCCAGCAGACAATGCATTAAAGGAAAACGTTAAAGGGGAGAATACCGACCCCTTTACGGAGTGATTAATTTATTATGCTCTTTGTTTCTATTTTGATTTTGCTAAACAAAAACAATGAAATATAATGCAATATATCTAGTAGGAACCCCTAGTATGTAATAATAGTCGATTTTGGTAATTACTTTTGGTAATGTGTTTTCTCGTAGTTTATTTTATTTAGTGATTAAGATGAATATCTTTAACTTAATTTGACGTTTCAAATTAAAAGAAAATGTTGATTGTAAGTGGTTTGTAAATTATTTAAAGTTTTAAGATATTAGAAATTTAGTGCTTTTAATATTGTTTAGGTGTGAATAGATAGTACACGTGTTAAGTAAATGGACATTTATGACGTCATTTTAATTATCTATGTTATGATAGTGATTTTATGAATTCTATTTGTTTTACCTTCAAGAAGAAATATATGTTTCTGCTTATTATATGAGACGTAGAACTCTATATCTGTTCGAATCTAGCGTAAGTTATGTACATACTCGTAAAAGTATCACTCGTGCAATATAAAAGTTAACGACACAAGAAAACGCGTTTTCCACAACATTAAAGATAACAACAATACGGGGGCGAGCGAGTGTAGAGCCTCCCGCGAGGGTGGCGGGCGGGGGGTTGAGAAAAATTCAATATTAATATGAAGGAGGTGCGAGTGAGAAGCATTGGCAGTCTCGCTTGCGCGGCCAATGGCGAGCCCCGCCGCCACTGCGATATGATGAATTTATGGATGTAATAAAAGCGAGGTGCGCGATTGGAGGAGCGGTCAGGGAGAGCTTATTTTCTTTATTTTCATATTTCGAATATCGTCCTTAAGTCACTTTGTATGACTCAAGCAGTTACGTCATTCCTCTTCTGATTTATGTTATATGTCAGATACATAGCATCTATAGCGCTCTGACGTTGTAATTATAGGCTAAGAAAATGTTTTCATGTGAAGAGTTCTATCGATTACTAGGAATTTACCGATTGAGCTCTGTTTACTTTGCGTGATATAATTGATGATACGAAATGTAGTACTTTGTAGTATGCAGTATGTTTAATATTTATTCAATTCATACCGAGTTTGTTAAGGTACTCATGTTATAGTGATCAGTTACTGGCAGTTGATTGAGGCGTGAACGGCGTCCGACCGCCGCCTTGAATTTCTTTCTTGTTTCGCTTCTCGAGTGGCCGAAAACGACACTTGTATTTGCATGGACTGTTTCAGGGATTTTGTTTTACATTCCGGTGTTCAACTTTATGTTGACCACATTTCACGGGAGAATCTCCGTTTTATTTGTTTACTCTATGTTCAGTGGTTATGTCGACGTGGCTACGTAAGTTATGTGGTGTTTTTGGTTAGTTATTCGAACATGTTTGCGCATTTGTATGTTTTGTTGCAATCCGTTATTATTAACAATACAACAAGTGTTATAATTGGCCCCAACCCATGGCTTACTATAAATATTTATATATCTATATAATATTTATATAGATATTATCTGGATCTAATCGCTGGATTCGAATCCAGTGGTATGCTCCAGAGCATTTTCATATTCTTTAATTTTGCATAGCTAAGTAAGTAAGAAAGAAAAAGTATAACTTTAATAATAACACAAATTATCTGCGCTTATTATTTTCTGATGAATTTAGTTTCTTTTAACGAAGTCGGTTGAAAGTCACTAGTTTTCCGGCGTTATGGGAACAAAGATTTAGCTGTAACTGTAGAATTGGAGATATTGGGGAATCACTGGGAAGAGAGGAGGCAACCCTGGCAGCGGCAAAGACAACGCAGACAAAATAAATAGGAGGGCGGCAGCGTGCGGCGGGCCGGTGAGGCGGAAGTATTGGGGATCTGCGAGCGAGCAGTTTTGAAGTCCAATTATATCGCAGGTGGTGCAGATACGGCCCGCGGGGCAACCGGAGACTAGTCTGAGCACGCCGTACGTAATATTGTACTGAACTCGGCTTCGCTGTTTGCAATACGTCGTGTACATTTGATCGGGTGCATATCACGAAATTGAGATTTTCATGCTTATCGAGCGGGAAAATTGCAACTTTTGAAGTAGACTATTATAGTGTATTTATGCTGTTGTATACGCGCATTTCAATTATTTGAATGTTTATTCTATGTCATTTTAGCTGCCTGCTTAGCTGAATTTAACCAGCTTACACTTGTACAAGGATCCATATGGATATAAATTCGTTTATTTTCTGAATATTTTTATTTTTCTAGTATATTTATGGGAAATAAAGTAACAAGACTGTCTTTTTTTTCTGTGAATGTAAGTGAAATGTCCGTCTATAATAGCGTTATGTCGGCTAGCTGTCTAGCATAGAGTCGGCTTGATGCTGCGCCGCCGTCACCCAAAGATATGAGATGGCTTGACTCTACGTCAATAACGTTTGCAAAATTGCCCTTCACACCGGAACGTATTACTGCTTGGTATTGTAATAATTGGCAATGAGGAGGTACTATTCCAGGCGGACTCTGCAAGAATTTTGCTTATCTTTTCCAATCACCTTTTAATACACTGGCATCCTTCTTTCTTGAGCAATATTAAATTTGTAAATAATAATATGATTAATAAAACATCAAAACATCTTTATCGTTGTGATGCACGAAGCACTCGATTGTGTAGTTCGACGAAATACGATTGTACTGAAAATAAGTCCCGTTTTCCTCTGAAAAAATTCCAAAGGCGTATGTACATTTACGCAAGTACTTAGAGAACAAAAGTAGAAGTTCCTCCGCAGCGAGATTCCTTTTTCTTTGTTTGGTGTATTTATTGTAAATCTACTCATAGCGGCCGCGCCTGAAAGTACCCCGACATAACTTTCATCTCGAGCACCCGCGTACCGGTGGCTAACGTTCGCTTCAAGTTATTGCCATGTTTTTAAACATATTAAAACGATTCGTTGGTTCTGTGGTGAATTGCTTTTATTTAGCCCCCTTTTATCTTTTCGTTATATTTTTCGACTTTTATAAAGGGTTCAGTTGTTTCATGTAACATTTTGGCATGTATCAAAATTAGGTGCGGTTGAATTGATGGTCGGTACTGACTGAAGGGTAAAGTTAGTTTTGTTTTTAATCACAGCAGTGTGTAGTAAATTTTGTAAGTATTATAATGTATTTATTTTTAGGCTTATTGAATCCTTACCAATGTTATAAATCTTACTGTGTGCATGTTAGTTTGTTGATTTGTTCTTCTTTCACGTGATAACAGAGGAAGGAATTGGTATACCAGGTTTGGTGTTAATGAAGATTATTAAACGGAATAGACTTCATCACAGATAAGTTTCTTTTATTTTCGAGAATTATAGAAAAAAAGTGATGACAAGTACGACCCGAGACATAACACAAACATAAAAAAGCAAATATTGTACTACGTTCTGATTTGACGAGTCTTGAACAGTAACATATTAAAATGAAACTCAGGAAAACGGTTTTTTAGTAAAGCAAAAAAAAAATATCTCTCACCCGACATGCGCTTAAATCCAGTACAAACAAGTGTGTTCGTTCGTTTCGAGGACTCGTCACAGAATTGACAGTCGATTTTCGGTGCTCCGACACTTTTAACGAGTAGTCGAAAATTGGCAGCGGAATAGTGAACTAAGTGGGGCGAGGCAGATGCGAGCGAGCGCTGCCTCGTCTCGTTAATATGATTTGCTTCGGCGGCACAGTATCGCCCCGTCTACCGCTGCCCCTGACGTTTTAGCCAAGTTAATAAACCGGTGTGCCGCTGCACTTTCCTCGGCCGCACGAGCCGTCGACAAGCTTTTTGGATATTAACGTGCTTTATCTCATACATATTCACTTCGCACTAGTGAGAGTCGGACCTAACAATTTCTGTATAAGTTTCTATTTCATTCTATACATTTAACATAATAGATAATACAATTTTTCTCTATCTATAAGGGATTATGCGTGCGAATTTTGAGTAACTGAACTGTTTTAATATTTTCCTATGATCTTAATTGATATTATTGATTGATTATCAGAATTTTAAATTATTTATTGGAAATTTTAGCATCAAACCTATATGCTTAATAGCTTATATGCCAATTTATATATTGACGATATATTCGTTTAATATGACATTTGATATTATTCATCTTTTTTCTCCTCCTATCTATTTTTAGGAAAATCTAAAGGACCACTAATAGATTGTTAATATTTTTCTATTCCTGTTTACTAAGCAATTATTTATAATTGATCGCCTAACAAATTAATTAAATAATGTCTGCAGATGCGTAATGACTCGTGATGTTATTTGAAATAAGAATATTATTGTAAATGCAATCAATCCTCATAAAGTACGCGGAGACCCATTACAACGCGATGTGGCTAGAAGTGCCGCAGAAGATGTGTAGTGGGCATGGGGAGGTAGAGGTCCAGTCTTGAAGATACTAGTGGGGTGTTCACCCCCTCCCGTTGTGCCCCCTACCCCCCGGCGACTTGCTTATTCTATCAAGCGTGGTCACACACGCGCACGTTGTTCGTACGCTACGCACACTAGCGTGGGGCATTATACGGCCGGCCACCACTCCACTATGTCAATACAATACGCTCTCTTCAGCTGGACTTAGATTATTTAGAAAGCACTTGTAACGTTCATATAAGAAGTGCCGCGGAAGACGTTTTCCACGTCACAATGGCCGGTACGTGTCGGCCGAAGCTAAGACGGGATACGCTGGAAAGATTACGATCCTAAAAAAACAGCGTCCAGTCGTATAAACATCTTATATTCCTATAGTTAGATTAGATTGATTCAGTCGAAAAGTGGTATAGTATTTCGTGGTTTTCGTTTTATATGTAATTTACTTTCGTCCTTCATATTGTATAGAAATGATTTTTTTTAATATATTATTTTAAATATATTGAAAAAAAAATAGAATATTGTATTTAACATATTATATAATGATATATAAATTGAGGCGATTCCTGTAAGATAAATGTTTTGTAGGCACAATTGGTAAATGTCACGACGAACAACAAATTGAATATTTAGTGAGCATTTGGACAATGGGAACTTAATATGGATTCTATGTTGTTAGATGCATTAAACATGACAGGGAAAGACCATCACAGTTATATTAGTTGCTACGGGTGAAGTGGCGTGAGAGTACGCCGTTGGACGCGGATTATCCACTACGCGGCTACACCGTAGCCCTTAAAGTTGCTACGCTTGTAGCATTATCAAGTCCAAAAAGATTTTGAATTGAATTTCAATTTATGCAATGTGATGAAGGTTAAAGTTGATGTTAGGTTAAAATTTCATTTAGATATATATTTTAAAAATAACTTTTATCGTTTCATCAAGTAATATGATTGCTAAATGTTGTAAATAAAATTAATTAAATAATACAAACATTATTTTTGCAACATTAATAACTGATAAGTTGTGTTAAACTAATATGTGCAGAAGTTAGGCGAATCTCTTTGCTGCGCGTCTGTGTAATCCTTTGCATCTTATACGGTCGCTGTGTGTGTGCAGAGACACGGTTTCATGTGTGGGTACTTTCATAAATCTGTCGGGAGATATATGAGAGCGCAATTTCCGGTATCCGGCCATTAGCGCCGAGCTTTTATAAGCTTAAAGCTTAGGTTAAAGATTTTCTGGGTAGTTTAATGTGAATCTTGTAATAGATACGATAAATTTTCTATAAAGTATGTGATTGCTTATTAGGAGTCTGTGCGGGACCTTTAATGTGTGTAAGTTGCTCTAATGTCTGTTTGCGCTTCCTTAAATGTCGGTTTTGGTGCCAATAAAGTCTTACAGCTTTCCCATCACTGGCTCTATTGACTGAAGAAGGCCGTCGTCATAAAAAGAAGATTAAAATACTTACAAGAGTCGTAATAACTATAAATAAAAAATAATGTCCTCCCGACCGATTCCGGCCACGGCGGCCGATCTACAAGAGATCAGCCAACTGCGCGGGAT
>DWHO01000800.1:0-17778 GCA_018247575.1 Eurytides lysithous rurik
TGGGCGGCGGTAATCGCTTACCATCAGGTGAACCGCTTGCTCGTTTGTCAGCCTACTACATAAAAAAAAAATATATTCATAAGATGCCTTCGCTATACAGGGTTGGATTGATATACTATTATTATGAGTAAAAAATAACAAAGTGGATAGATAAACTGTTATCTATCAAGTAAATAAATAAAGATAAAATGTAAATCTATCATAGGCATAAACATTAAACAATTGTTATCACCTTATCTGTTCACGTTACATAGAATGTTCACCCTTTCAAGTATCCACTTTCTGAGATATTTAATAGGTTTTCAAAATTCAAATGTTACGTGTGATGAGATTATTGTGTTTCTGATAGGAGACAGCGATGAATTGATGACAATTTAATCTATGCCCTTTAATTGTGATCACTTTACGATTAACTATGAGAGTTTTTATCTATTTAGGTTTGTTGCGGAATAGATAAAATCATTAGTCAAAATTGGCCGGTTTTATGCAGTCGTCGGAAATGTTTACGAGTTTATTACTAGATTCATATGGACGATGATGCTGAAATCGGCTTCGGTGATGTTACTACTGAAATCGCCAAGATAAAGAACTCTAGGAAAGTTATTAGCAGTCGAAATACCGTGCGTACCAAATATTTATATCGTGGAATATGTGAATTGTAACTTTAATATGAATAATTACATTAACACATACAATTATTCATATTTAAGTTACAATAAAAAAGGATACATGCGTGGACGGCGGTGATCGCTTGCTCTTTTGACTCCTAATCCATAGAAAAAAAAATTCACAGTATGTTCATTGTGAATTTTGGCTAGAGTTAAAACAAGTTATTACTTTAGTCTAGTGAATGTCGTAACTAGCTAATTTATTCTCTCATCTAAACATTGAATGTGAACCACAAGAAATGTTCTGAAGAAGAATTTAGTAGACAGGACAAAACTTGTTTCATAGTTTTGATCAAATCTGGGTACTTATCTTGAGAAGCGACCAAAATTCTCTAATATTTTGTTCAACTTTAATATAGAATTTATAAACATATATATGTATGCGTGTATGTATGTAGTATGTACATACTACGTCCATTGATTTGCGTTGAGATTAACTTTGTGAAATAAATTCATATTAAACGCTTTCTTTGCGGACCTAAATAGAACACGTACTTTCTGTAAAAGACGTTTTCTCGTTAACAACGAGACTTGGTTAATTGTTTTAACTGACTTCGCGTTGGTAATACTTTCTAAGCGCTTACTTGAAAGTTGAGTTTCGACATGAATAGATGTGAAATGTTTGACAGCCTAAACGATTTTCCTTCAGTGCAAATGCGAAACATTCAAAAGCCTCTATTGTTTTTGTTAATAATTTTACAATTTCTCCTTCTCTATCATATAAAGTAACTCGTTGCTATTTTTTAACAAAATTTAAATAAATCTCTAAAATTCTTTTTAATAATATTATTTCATTTGCATCGGATAATATTTATATGAGCTTAACTATAAATATTTTTATAGCTAATAATACGTAGCTTTAAAATAATAGTCCGCAAAAAAATATATAAACATTTATTTATCTTTTTGGCCTTTCTCTATACTCGTATGACACTATACGTAAGACAAAAAAAAAATATGCACAAGAAAAAAATATTTTCCCAGGCCATCGTTTCTAAATGATTTCTGTACTTAAAATAGCTCTACATCTTTTGTTCTCGTCCACCTACCGTCTAACCGGTACCGGTTTTTAATCTGTCGATATTGTGGTCGGTGGGAAACGAAAATGTTGTGAAAATAACTGAAGGAACGGAAAAGTTATTACGGCGCGCGTAAAAAATATTGCCCGATTTATAATGGCGGTCGTATTTTATACCTCCGCGGTAGAGATTTTTACAAACTCAATAGGAAATTTGTTCCAAGGCATCGTGTATACAACAGTTTTGTTTGTAATTGTAGTACAATGATAGATTTGTACAAATTTTCTTTATGCTTATAGACTTTCGTGCTTAGAAAATAAAATAATGCATTCCTTATGTATGATTAATTTTACATGTTGAAATGTATTTATTATGGAAGGGTTATGTATAAAATCTTTAATTTTTAACAAAATGTCATATTCATTGACATATTTACTTTGAGGCATATTGTGCTCCTAATTATAGAGGAAATGAACAATTTACAAAATTCCAAATATGTTTTCGGTAATTTATATGTAAAGTAGGCAAAATTATAATTATAATGACTTGTTTGACGCAAATGCTAAGTTATTGGCTTCGGTGTGTTAGTTTAAATCCCGTTCAGGGCAAGTTTTTTAAATAACTACGGATTTTTATTTCATTATGTATGTAAAAAAAACCTTACAACACAACATATTTAAAAAAAAATTATAATATATGAAAATTCATTTGTGACGTCGTTCAACAGGTGAAGTCGTCACGATAACTATGTCGTACATAGTTAAGGCACAAAACATTTATATTTCATTGATTCTGTTAATTTTATAATCTGCGTAAATTTGGTATTTCGGGGTCCGCTTCACCTGTGGAAGGTTTATGGAGACCGACCGCATGTTAGCTTAGGACAGGTTGATTCGATTGTACGAATTTCATTACAGCTACCGACATACCGTACACAGTTAGACACTCGTAGTTCCACAGCTGAGCATATGTTCTGCGAAAAAGTTTATACCGAAGCGCTGTTTTCACTTTTAATTATTTTACGAACTTCGCCCGCCGTTTGTCCACCGTGAAATTGGACGGGCAAATAATGGTAACATGATTGCGCTGGGCGAGGGTCGCAATTAAAAACTACTGTGACGACACTGTGAATCTAGTTCGTTTCTTTATTGCACACTTCATGATTTTAAAGCAATTTACAGTTTATCCGTGTTGTTAACGTTATTTTGAAGCGCAATACCGTCTATCATTATAATAAATAATCACCCTGTTCATACATATGTATGTATGCATGTATCTATGACGTGTCATTGTTAAGCATGTAATGAATTTTATCGGATAACGCCCAAAATAAGTTTTTAATAGTCTTAATTCATCTTTTCATTATACATGGAACTATATTTTTTATTAAGAATAGGCTCCCATTATCGAAGTAAGTGCAGATAGTTGAGCCATATTTTATTATTTAAAATGTAAACACGCCATTAAATGAAAGGCTTAAAAACACTGTTTTCAAATATAATATAAGCACTCTCGAATCGTCATTTCTAATTTTTACATGACAGTGCAATCAGTCGCCGCTACTAAAAAAATCTACTAATTCCCGCAACGGTCAAATTTAAAAATTAATTATTCGGGAATTATGTATATCAGGATTTATAAATTTTACTCCTTAGTAGGACAAGCCGGGCTTTTGGGCTTGTATGGTAGTACTGCCACTGGTTGTAATGTAGTTACGACGAAAACCACCGCCATAAAACGTTGTAGATTAATGCGACTAACACGCCCCTTTCCCGTCGACGCCGTACTAGAGGCGGAGATGACGCGTCATATCATAAAACGTTCCCATCACGTATTCAACTTATATTGGACGAAATATTTGGGGTTACACATTGCGCGATAAATCAACAACGAGTATGACGTCACGTAAATGTCACCGTTGTCATCTAGTGGCATATATTTCGACGCCGCGACAAATACTTAATAGTATGTAATGATAGGCTTGATTCGATTTTCAGTGAACGTCACAGAGTTGTCATATGAGTGAAAAAGGTTGAAATTAAAATGTAAATCTAATAAACTAACCTCTGACTGTATCTATACTCCGATATCTTATTAGTTGTATCTGACCTCCATAGACGTTTCTTCTTCTCATTACAAATTTGTGAGTATTAAACTAGTGCGAAAGGTTGAATGAGTCGAAATCTACATACGAATGTAGTAGGAATCTATGAATCGCGAATATTGTTGAAATTTATTTTCATATATTGTTCCCTCCGTATTTTCATATTAGATTTTGCAAGTTTTCTTGCAAGATCTGATCTCTTATATGAGGAAAATTTAAAATGCATTTTAGAAAGAAATAAAAGATATGACATCCGTTTAAGTTTCGAATTGAACGAAAGAAGAGGAATTTCGTTAAAAGGTCTGTTTAAGTTATAAAATAACGAGCACAGATTATAGTAAAATATTAGATATTGTGACTTAGAAATTAAATACAAAGTACTTCTACAAGGTTGTGTGTGAAATAGTAGTATGCATGGAAACACGCAATATATCCTTCTACTAAAGTTTGCTTATGATCAGCGACAAATGGGACCCCAACCTGTTAAATAAACTAGCAACGCCCTACCATTTACCTCGCTATTTAGAGTTATATTCGATGTATACGATGTCAAATGCATCATTCTAATTTTAGCCATAACAATTTGTAATTTATTAATGAAACAATTCAAAATTTTAACTTATTATGTATTTTGACACTGCAAATATAGTTAAAATCAAACCAAACAATCGTCTAACTAGTAGAGAATGAATTGATTATGATTTTTTGATTTGTTATTCGTATATGTTTGATTGAAAAGAGTTCGTCACCATCCATTTTGAATAATAAGTTCCGTGACGCTTATTTCACGATCCGGTACAATTTTAACAGACCGTTTGAAATGTTATGAATGAACTAATGGAAATGAATAGTTTTAATGTACAGCCAAATAATACCATAGGTGTATTTTGAATGCATTGATTAGACGTCTTTGCTAATCTGAGACTACTTTTATCTGTACTACCTAGTGAAAATACTTCTTTGCCCTAAATGACAAACGATTTAATTTCCGTTTTGGACGTTTTAGAATTTGAGTTAAATGTGAAGTTTCACATTTTGTTAACGCCAGATTTGTCAATTGCGTATTACAATTTGCGATAAGGAGCAATAAAGTTTTAAAGGGGTTATTGATAAAGACTGTTTATTTAATATTATAAACTATTTCAAGAGACGTTGGCAAAATTGCTTCTTAATCTGTTAAATAAAACTGTTATGATAAACAAAAGATAAGGATGACGTATGAAATGGAAGACTTGTATATTGATATCGATGTCACCTACAGAATTAAGTTTATTAATGCTGCTTACAAAGCCCTCTTTCTAAACGTATTGTCTGTGAAGCCTCTGATATCGCAGTAGAGTGAAATGCTCCCACCATCAAGATTGTTTTCACATAAAGCTTTTCATTCCTGAACTAGAGTATTTCCCATCTATTCTGCGAATGTATTGTAGAAATTTTGTCTTTCGCTTTCAGGCGCTTCCTTATCTTTATGAATAACAAAAGGCATTTAGGAAAAAGATTTTGATTGCGATTTATTCGCATCGTATATATGTATTTCGTGAGCTAACTTACTTATAAATAAATTTTACTATATTTCGCATTAATAAATAAATTCCTAGTATATATAATATGTATATATATATATATATATATACATATATTGTGTAAACACCCTATTTAAAAAAAAAAATAAAAAAAAATTGGGTGTTTACACAATTCATTTAATGTTTTTATACTGTGCAGTTAACTTTTTTTCCAATTTACTTTCTTTGCAATAAATCTGACGAGCTCCCACCCATGTGTTGTTAATCGAACCATTTTATTTAAGTGGTGTTTACATGCAACCATAAAGGTGGTGATATTAAATTTAAGAGATTGTTGAGATACTGTAATTTTTACTCAAACGAATTTACATTCTCATCCGTTAAAAGTGAAAATGGTCAATGTCAGGTAAACTTCAATAGTGTCAATTATTATTTGCTCTATAAGAGTTGAAATATAGAAAAAAATACTGGTCGCATATTAACATTACCCTAAAGAATAAAGCTGAATTCAATAACCGCATAGATTTTTTTTTAATTTACCCCAGGTAATAGAACAATTTATCACTGCGACAACATGATATTTATTCAAACGGCCCCCGTGCGCCGAAGTTAATTGCCATGATAAACATTTTCCGAAATGATTTCCCCGTCGACCGTCTAAATTCGTCCGGCATTACAATTATATAAAACGGACGATCCAGATGGCATATTATTGCAATAATATGAAGTGCGTCTGAATGTGCTGCTTTGAACAAGCAACGGTCCCGAAAATGTTATTTTCATATAAGTGAGTAGACTAGCCTTTGCTTCAGTGTTTGTATCTGCGCTGAGCTCTAAGGGATAAAATGGTGTATGCCCTTTATGTCAGAATACACCAAAACATAGTGAGAATGCGGTACAAGCAGTACATAAGATTTTGGCGACAGCAAATTTTGTAATGCTATCGTGTTTTCCTACAATAGCTCTGAGAATAGGTTGTTTTACATATACAAGTTGCGCTATTTTGACGTGCGATGTACGTCTTTGATAAATTCTCCTATACTGAAAACATTAATTAGCGCATATTAATTATGATACAAATATATTACATATGATTACAACTAATAATTTTACTTATTCGCAGTGCTTTCGGTCCAGCTAGATGTTAGAGCCTGCAATTGACAGGCATTTGCATTTTTTCCAGTGGGATAGACACATTTTTACTCATTAATTAATAACGCGAGAGGTTAACATATTTCAAAACGATGGATGTAAGTGTACGATTGGCTTTGCAAGATGGTGTGCGGATTGTTATTTTATCAACATGGGTTGTTGTACATACCATGGACAGACATGTTACAGGTAGTACATACCATGGACATGGTGTCTTAAACTGTCATTATACTAGATGATCGTAAAGGTAAACAATAGTGGTGAACTAAAAACTATTAATATTATCGTTTGGTGTTTTTTAATAGTACAATAATATTATAAAATATTTTATCATATATTAATAATACTTTCAAAAAGGATATCGGAATCGATATATTACTCATGAATGTTCTTATTACATATGATAACACACGTTACTAAAGCATTTTTTTTAATCATCATTTCTTAAATTTGGTGCGGGCTAGCTAAAATTTATGAATAAGAATTTTATGAACTTGGGTTGATTATAGAAAAACTAGTAGTAGTAATAGAAAACAAAATTCGCTGATTAATCTTCAAAATGATTGCCATGGCGCGTGCGGATGAGATAGCGGTAGTTAGAGAGGAGTCGAATGCTGCTTCAGCTGATAGACACCCTTTGATTTAACAGGTACGAGGCAAGTCGCCTGGTAAAAGCCCTCCCGGCGGCGGTGATCTAATAAGAAGAATTGGGTCTCGTTTAGCCTTCGCTGATGGCATCCCGCTGAAGCGCTCGTCGAGTTCTCGCGATAATTAAAAATTATCGACACGCGCTAATAAGCTAATACCGACGAATAGCAAAGGAATTGGCGACGAATATCAGAGAAATTTTTAACTACCTATCCGACTACCTTTCATTCGTGTCTAGTATAAAATTTTAACAAATCATTTAAATCATCTCCTCAGTAACATTTATTGAAGAGATATTTTAGTAAGCGTAATTTGATAGTTTTCCACGTAGCCAAAACTAATTCTTAGTACGCTCAAATTTATTTCATGTCTAATATCTTTTAATCTCTATAATAAGATGGTTCGTGAATGAGAGCGATATGATTTTTGGCCTGACGTTTACCGCTTGCATGTTACTGAGTTTAGAATCTAAGGCCTTAAGTCGACAACTATGTATGTGTATATATACAAATAATCACATTCAATTATAATATGTAAAGAAATTACAATGCTTCTGAATAATTTGTTTTATTAAAAGTTACGCAGATAAAAGCAAATTTGGCTTATGAACGTTACTCGATAATATCGCGACGGTGAAATTGTATAAATTTCATTTTCACATTGGATTACGCGAAAAATGCGCTCATGAAAAACGTTTAACGTAAAGGGATTAGGCGAAAAGCGACGGTTATACGATGGTGATAATTCTTCGTAAATATTTTTTTACTTAAAAAGTCACAAAACGGATCATTCGTGTTCATCTCAACTTTTCTGTTCATGTTTTGTTTTTTACTTAATAGTGGTAAAAGTCTTGCAAAATCCGTTAGGTACCACAGTCGCAATCTAAATCAGTAATCAGCCTAATAATGTAATACTGTACAAGTGCTATAATATAGTTTAGTCTTATTATTCAACGTACTACAATTTTTTGTCATCATGCGATGCAGAAATTTCTCTAATGTAATTCTACTACACACATAAAATTGAGAGCCGTAAACACAATGGACTTACGGCACAGCCAAAACAGCTGTTCAGACTCCAGATTGATCACTTAGATCCTATCTCTATTTATCAATGACAGTGGGATATTCTAGATCTATATCTATCTGATCTGTGACCCTATAATATATATAATAATTTACTCTCTGTATGAAAGAATCGTTACTACTAATTTGAACAATCTAACTTGTTCAAAGCTCATGCACTCATGAGCTTGAATAAGTTAGATTTGTTTTACTTTTTTAACATCTTATATTTTTTGTAGAAAGGTAAATTTAAAATTCTACGAAGGTACCAACAATGTGAGATAGCTAACCTTCCTCCTACAGTTCAGACAATGTTCGATAAGAAACCTAACAAAGACGTGGAATTAGCAAGTCAAGGTGCCTTTTATTATTATTTTATAGAAAGCTTTGTTTCAGAGAGTGTTAAATGTATAATGTAATTATAATTTTCTTCAATAATAGAGAATATCTTTCTAACATTAACGCCGCAACCATACTCTAGCATGTTAAAATATTCTCCAGTCATAAGGAAATTTACTATCAAGGATAATTGGTCGAAAGTAATTTTAAAATTTACGCCTAAATATGATAGTGCTGAATTTTATCGAGGGTAATAAAAGCAATATTGAATACGTTACTTGAATAATATTGCTCTTATTTCACTCCAGGTTATATATTTACGTCTTAACAATTTTCCTCGTGAGAAAGAAATAGCGGTACATCAACGTCGAACGGAAGTGATGCGTGTTACAATCTAATAAATGTAAGATAAAATAGCCATTGTCGTCGTGTAAAATTATCTTTTTTATTTTCGATTAACGTTGAAACCACATTGAGGGATGATAATTTTTAATAATAATTAATTATATGTACAAAATTAATTCAAAGGGACCAGAACTTATTGTAATGATTATTGTTAAATTTATTCAAACGAATAATGTATAGTATGTTCTAAATATTATTAAGATTGTTTAAGAATTTCACGAGCTCAAGCTTCTGTTTTTAAAGAAAAATACAAATGTTAAAGGTAGAGAATAAATTGATTTCTTCTAATATTAGTTTAAGTCCCTAAGGGCATCCGTCGCTTTAGATTAAAACTAACCTGCGGAAACCGTGGCCAACAACGCCACAAGGGATGTACGGCTGTGAAAATACACAAATGGACTCCTTGAAAATGTCGCACGTTTATTATTTATAGTTCATGCGAGTTCTTATTAAACTACCGATTAAAAATATTTCATTTAACAGACTTTGAACCGATTTTGATATAAACCTATATTAAATACGATATAATTAAGATAATTCTTCTCCACAATGTCATTTTGACACTGCGTTACATATAAAACGATTTGAATTTCGAATAAAAGTTACTAGCATAGAGGAAGTCATTCAAAACAATTTTCTAACCCAGTGTTAATTGTCTAACCCACCCGTATATCTGTCTTACGTTGGTGACTAAAACACGTGCTTCTGTTAAATGCTGAACTTATAACGTTAACTCAATTCGTAACTAACTATATACATACTTTGCTCACATTGGCGATTTATTTTCTTAAAAATGTAAGAGCCAAATTATCGACGTTAAGTAGATAATTTTCCAGAAATAATAAGACTGGTTTAGTTGGACGGTAAGATACTGGGCTAAGATCTAGCGTTAAAATTACTATAGACTTACTAAGAAGATAAAGTGGAACCGGCACATCCCAGTTTAGTCTTCATGAATATTTTTGCATCTGTGCACACGCATTACAACTGTCGTGAGCAGACAACTTTCTGTTTTTCAACAGACAGTTTTCTTTGTTTCACACGGTTTTGCGCTAATAACGAAACAAAAAAAGGTCCATTCGCTTTTTATTTTGCGAATGTTTAATTTTCTTTTTGTGCACGGCACATAATGCTCCGTGAATTTTAATGTTAGTTCCTTCGTGCGGACGTTATGTTGTAATCAAAAAACGCTTCTGTTGCAAGCATAATCTCCCGCGCTCAGACGTGTGGGATGTTTAAAAATTGTTTTGTTCTCCCACCTTTTGTGTAATATTTTGTTGTAATGAGCACGAAACAGTACTACGTTCCGTGCGAATTCCATATTGAGCAAATTACCCACGTGAAATTATTTCTTTGTTTCAAAATAGAAACTGGGTCGTTGGAGGATGATGTTTTGAACCAAAATATTTCGCATTGTTAGGACGCTTTTTTTGAATCGGATATATGTATGCTGCTACATTACACATTACTTATGTGTTTATCATGACATTCTTTAGCAATATAAAGTAACTTTTCAACTGTTTTTGTCATATTCTTTTAAGTGGATTTAGATATGTTATTTAAAAAAATGTGATACAGTGTTTTGTCTTACGTTATTTACAAAAAGTATTGAAGGATTCAAGCAAAACCTTTGTCACTTCGTAGCTACTGCTGACTGTACTACCATCAATCTGATGTAAATATATAAGATATCAATAAATATCAATTTGGTCGTAGTGGAGCAATACTTCTTTGTACCGTTTACCCCCTTGCGGAGAGATGGTATACAATTTTATTAGGCATGTCTCCCAACTACGTTTGAAGTCAAGTAATGTACAAAATACTGCAGTCATACTAATTCAAAGAATTTATTTATGTAATAAAATGACGACAAGTACGTTTATGGTTTTCATAATATATATTTTGCGATTTGTTATATATTCTTAATGATTTAAATTTAACTTTGGGTTTATTTAATAGCGAAATTAAATAGTTGCCGCCTATCATTCGAGCCTAATAAATTCTGTTACGGCCTCATATACTCCTCTATTAAGCGACTGTACAATTAACAAAGTAGCTGCAAATCGACAATAGGCTCCTTTGTGTTATGCACTATTGCAACTCTGACACACATGGCGCGTGGAACGGGACACGGGACGCGTCAATTTCACGCATGCGATAATCGAAAACATTCGCCGACTGATTTATCAAATGCATGATTCGATAAATAAATAGCCGTGTCGAAAATTTCGATGGTATTTATACATCTCAATAAACGATTGCTTTCTTATTACCGAAAAAATATTGTTAGTCGTGTAGAGGTGGAGAATGAAAAGTTTATTTTTAAACAGAAGAAACCGTCTATTCGAGACGAGTTGTTCGACTGGCAAATCCATTTTAACTGCCCAATACGTACGATAAAAACCAATTTCAATGACACCGCCTTTGAAAGAGTTTCATATTGGTTCACCTTTCATTCTAAAGCCTCGTCAAACATTATACCCTCAAGAGATATGACGGAACATGGAAATAAAATTTCCCTTTATCTATGTTGACAACAATTTTCACCTTTATTTAATTGCATGTTGTAAGAAAATTACGTCTAGATATCGTATTGTTATCAAAGTAAGAGTTCTTAAAAAGCAGCAACTTGTTATTTTCAATTAATGAAAATGTTCAATATAATAAAATATCAAGATCCAGAATTTTCTCTTCAAAAATCTTTCTTGTTTTAACATATTGTTAATAACTGATTCATTAATCATTAGTAAGTATAACGCAAATTCTGTAATCAAGATAAGTTTGGTAAATAATTTTTGACTTCCCGGGAGAGTTATTCTTATATCCTAAAGGTTTAATGAGTGTAACATCGCTGAAGTAAAACCATCGACGTTTCTACTATGATTTTCTTTATTTAAACTTGAATTCAAACTACTTGTTACAGTTTCTTCTCTAATTTTTTGTAGTATCTTTTAAATTGTGTTATTTTTTAATCCATTATTAAATTTGTTATTCAGATTTGTTCAAAGCACAATTAAAAAAAAAACTTTTTTACATTAAAAGTCTAAAAAGAAATTCTTAATTCTAATCATTTCATTCATTATTATTATTAATTCTTAATTATTAAAAATTGGAATATTTCAAAACTCATGGAATTCACGATTGTGGGAACGTTTTTTAATTTGCTAAAAGTATAATGCAGCAACGAAAGATTTTTGGGATTTCTACCACTCTCTTTGAATCAAATTTGAAATATATTTTTATCAGGTTTACACTGTTGTAAAATAGAAAAAAGTTTTAATTTCAGCTCTTACGATATAACAGTAGATTAGCAATAGAATATCTCAGATACTATTTATAACAGTTGTAGTAAATAACGACAGTAATACCATAAATTGCGGTCGGACCACACTGGCATCCAATTTACTCACCTAACTGTAATCACCTGAACACTTAATCGTTACACAAATGGTAATGGCTAACTATGTGGTTATATGTACTGCGTAACGAGCCGCAAGGGAATCTTATAGGCGAGCTTTTTGTAGAGCTCGGTAGAGCTGGTCGCAGCTGCTACGGCCATCTCTTTGTGAGCTTTGAACGCGTTACATGAACTCGCGAAAAATGAAGTAACTTACATTGCTTTAAGATCAAGAAATATCAACATGGAGATTGTTATTTAGGTAATGAAATATACTGCAGCATGAAGTTGGTAGAGTGTAAATTAAAAATTCCACTGTGCAAATTTTTATAATCAAGGAAATCATTGTATGAGAAACTAATTTGGCCATATTATAACTTAAACAAATTTCTATTTCAACCTTAAATGTTCCTATATATCCTATCATTTCTGTTGTAGAGCTCAAATAGAGCGCACTATTACTTAAACGTAGTAAATCTGAAAATGAAAACGCAGCACTAATTTGTACTAGCGAATCGTGATTTGAAAACTTTGCGAACGTATTACGATAGTAATACTAGATAGTTTTAAACGTTTCTATTTTTCGTTACTCTTACCCGAAAAATACTATTCAATGAGCTTTTAAGATTCTCACACCTATAAGCTTTATGATACAAAATATAATCTTGTCTTAGTTTAGTAAGATCATTGAGTATGTATAATTTTTCCACTTAATATAGTTATTAACCTGTAGTAAAGTACCTCTATTATTTATAAAGTGTATTTTAGTTACAGATTATAAATGTTTGCTTCAATAAAGATATATTATCTACGCCGGAAAGATTATAACTGGCGGACTTTTTGATATAGCAAAAAATAACAAAATTCAAAAAATTTTTTTAACCTTTTCAGTTTGTTCGCCAGTCCCTATCAAAGCTATTGAAAACTGTTTTTAGTTAGATTGTCACATGGATTTCGGTGTTCTAGGGATTATAAACGTAATTTGGTTTTGAAAACTATACTTATACATAAATACAAGTAGGTTATATTATAAAATTATTAACTGTTAATTAAATAATTAAATTAAATAAATATTAACTGTCATAAAAATTTCGGTTTTTTTATGCCATAACGGGATGACGCAATTTTACACGATAAAATGTCAAATAGATTCGATTATAATGACCTAATTTTATCGTCGCTGCTTTGAGGTCGTGTTATATATTCAGGTGCCAAATTTATAGTCACCTTCCGAGGCCCTTTTCCGGTGGACTAACTTGTTAATTTAATTTCGCACATTTATATTTTACAATTTATGTTTAATTGGAATAGCTCAGACGACGCAGTGCGAAAATGTTGTTCACACGCTTGAAAACACCTTATTCCGTATGTGTGCCTTAGCTCCTTATAGGAGCTTATAAAAAGTTTATAATATAACATATTATGTACTAGTATTATAAAAAAACTAACTGTCAGCGGGTGTTGTCCTGCATTTCGTGGTCTTAAGAATTTTTGAACTAGTTGTAGTGAAACAAACTAGTTTTTTTGACTATCGATATCAATTAAAAATTTGTTGCTTTTCGTACAGCCGTATAACAATCGTTATTTAAGAAATGTACAGACTTTTTGACAATAAACATTGTCAGTGTTTAATGCTACCCTTTTACTATTAATTTAAAACTCGTGTCTCATTTAAGTACATAAAATCATATAACCTAACTGTCGTGGTAGTTAAAATATGCAATATTAAGTGAGCATAACTTTAAACGTCAGAAACATACTAGCTCAAGTTATTCAGGTGGCTATAAAGTTCCGAGTTAAAACCGTTTCGTAAGATGCGGCACTGGTATGCTCGCTTGTTTAAGTTAAACTTTTGTAAATTATCAGACACTACACAAATAACACAGATTAACGTGTTTTATTTTAAAATCATTAAAGACTAATCCGAACCTCAAAATAGCTATTAAACCTAATTTTCGGTCTAATTGTATGAAATGTCTATTTACTTATAATAGGCGCGTTTATTCTGCCTAAAATAATATTCAATATATTTTATTATTTACACTAGTATTTAATTGGCCTCTTTACGTATGTATCTTATTATCCTTACGTTATTTTGTGCTATCTTCCTCTTCTATTCTTAGCTTGATCGTAAAGTTGTAGAAATGTAATCAATATAAACTAAAGAAATTTTATCATTTTCATAATCTTACATAAGATTTTATTTCGCTGCGTTAAAAAACCGGCGAAGGAATTAATGTTTTTAATTCTTTTCTTTAAATAGCCCAGTCAATCATATCTTTTTGAAAGCAATGAAGGTAAACGTTCCAAACGGAAGCTTTGACAAAGTTATCACAATTTACCAATCATACATGGAAGGCGATTGAGTCCACAAAAATTCGAAGGATATTTTATAATTTAAATTTCTATCAAAAGAACACAATTAATTCCATTTAACTTAATATAAAAAAACATATTATTTACTGGCCTACCTACTTTCTCAGATTTATGTATTTACGTAAAGTTGAAAAATTATTTGCCGTACTGTATAAGATTTTAAGGGTTTTAAGAAATATATAATTTTGTTCAATAAAATTCAAGGATTTTAACTAAGGAGAATTATGGCATTACTTTTATTTACAGTAAGTATTTTACGACATAAAAGGAATTTAAAAAATGACCAAGTAATATAAAAAATAAGACTGAAAACTACCGAAATATACGTACAACCGAATACTCTCTTTATCACTTTAATACATTTAATAAAAATGTGTAATTTAATATGATATTCATAAAAATATCTTCAAATTTAATTTTATACATAAAAAAATTAAACGCAATTACGTAAATTTTAATATAGCTAACGCTCGTTCAGAAATATACTTGATTATCTATTTCAAGAACTTAAACTATTAAATGCTATTATAGACTGGTTAAGCTATGACGTTAAGTTTTTATAGTCAAGCTTAGCACTGAAGTTCTTGAAGAACTACATGGAAGTGTATATTAATCTTTTACCGGTTTTAACTTAGAACATAATGAGGCAATAATGTCAACTTCTGGCTTAGCAGGGGCAATAATAAACAGGGGAAAGATATTTACGTCCATAGCCATATAAATACATTGTTTATCTTAAAGGACTCACTTCATTTCCATTTTAATATCAAACATAATTTCAATGCATTAAATTAATCAATTTTTATTTGTCACTAAATAATAAAATAGTAATACAGTTTCGTGGAAAGATGAATTTTTTTTATACAATTTGATCAATCACTTTGAACACTAAGAATCCTCTTAAATATATTTGGTATAAATGAAGGATTTTTGTATTTTGTAACTGTATAATATCACAAAACAAAAGATTGTGGCACATAAATAAAGTGAGGACTGCAAAACCAAAAAGTGCGTATAAAATTTAACACATTAAAATTAACACACGTTGACTTATCTCGAAAAACTTTAAGAAATTTCATTAGAATTAAGATTTTTTTTTAATAAATATTCGTCAGAGAATATTTATTAAAAAAAAATCTTAACCAAAACGCATAAAATAATTTCGAATAACTATCCTGGTCCTATCACCGAAATTCAATTTAATATTACAGCATCGAAAAACAAAAAAAAAACTTCAAAACATATTCCTACTCACGGTCTTATCCTGACATTCGTGAATATCCACTATCTCACTATCCACTTACCTGAAAACGAGTAAAGTTGCTGAGTCTTCAAAGACGACCAGGCAGGAGCGTTCGCAACAAGTGTTGTGCCACCGCCCGCCCAAGCCTTCGCTTATATAGCGCGCGCCCGTCGCCGCCCTGCGCCGCCCACCGCCCTCACCATCAAGGGAATGCCACTAACATAGTTTGCATTTCAATTTAAGAAAATCAAAATTAGCGACGGTTTTGACATCGCAACTCCCGTACACGTGTGATAGGTGAATATGTAATTAAGACTGCAATATCCTTGTAGTTGTGTTTTCAATTGCATTAACGTATTTTTAATTTGGATTTCATCATACGATAACCTTTCAATTTTTGTTTCGTTGTATGGCTTGTATATTTAATGATCGTAAATAAAATAGCCAATGCTGTGTTTAAATTCTTCTAGGTTTAGATTTTTAACCCCTTAATGCACATTTTTTTAATCAATTTAGGTACAAAAACCTAAGCAAACGCAAATCCGAGGATGGCAATAATCTACCATCCAAGGTGACAGATACGGACTTAAAATATTTGGAAAATTATATTTCTATATTAACCCTGACCCATACGGAGTTGTAATATTTTGCGACATATAAAATTACAGTGACCGTGACGTTCACGGAGCTGCACAATTCTGTCGGTAAACGTTTCCCGTATATGTCACGGAGGTGTGCATTAAGCGGTTAAATAACGTGAATGTGTCATTGTGTGTTATTCCACCATAAATAAAAAAATAAAAAAATAAAAACGCAAACGCAAATAATAGTACTATGGCTACAGTATGAAATAAATTTATATATTATGACATAAACCCAAACAATTTTTAAAAATTTAGAAAAAGTTTAAGATTTATATTTTTAGAAATTGCTTTGAGAGATGAATTTCAAAATCTCTAGAATATAGGTATAAAATATATTTTAAAGACACATTTATTAACAGCTTGATTAATATTTATACTCTGCAATTTATTTTAAATCACATGGAATATGACTTGTGCCTTTAAAGTGTTAGAGGCTTATCCGGCTTGATGTATGTATTTCATTTATCCACGGATGGGTCCTTAAAGTATTAGTTTTAAACCGCAGAAATATTCCAGCAGAAAATATTTGCTTCCAGTATATTCCAAAGCGGGGAGATTCAGTATGTTATTAACATTATAACTCAACGTTCCTGAATTCACTTTAAGTATCACGCCCCTTAGGTCCATATCCAAACGTTTTCGAATTTCACAACTGCGTAATAATGGATTGAAATTATGAAACATGATCCGCGTCCAAGAAATTTATGCTACAAATACACTTTCTCGATGTAGAGTCTAGAGTCTAGATTCTAGACACTGGTAGTAACATGCAATTTTTGACTTATAAAACGGTCAACGGTACTTTGGGTTACAAAATCATTAATGCAAAGCTTGTATAATACAAAGTTTTTAAAAGTAAAGGTGTGTCACGAAAGATTTTTTATGTAGAAGAGGTTGGCAAACGAGCGCTTTTTTCGTTTACTGTGGAAAGACGGTAAACCTTTTGGTAAGCGATACGCTTAGCCAGAATACAGTGCTTAGCATTAATGTTTTTAATTACTGAAAATTTTCTAACTTTGTTGTCCCTGCGCTTTATCAGATTAGATATAATTAAGCTCGTGAAAAAAAAAAACTAGTAGTTTTATGGATTAGGCTGATAAACGAGCAAGCGGCTCACCTGATGGTAAGTGATCACCGCTGCCCATGGACATTTGTAGCGTTACAGAACTTGCAAATGCGTTGTCAACCTTTATAGG
>DWHO01000801.1:0-17760 GCA_018247575.1 Eurytides lysithous rurik
GTGTACAAATGGTGTCCTATTTACAGTATACAATGTCCTGCAGCGTAATAGTATAATTGTATAGTATAATTCTATATTATAGTATAGTTTTAAACGTGAAGGCAAAAAAGTGACGTGACGAAAGTTCGTAAGAGGTCTTTTATCCCTAAGATGACTATTGTACATAGATCTATTATACGGTGTTGAAAAGAAATGGTATCGGTATATTTATTATATAAAAACTTGAGAACGGTTAAACATCTTTTGGGTATTTTTGAGATATATAATGAATAAATGACATGACAGCGACAGCTGACCCACCTAGATGATTATAAAATGCATTATCTGATAAAAACTGACAATAATAACTACTAAGTTAAAACGTCATATGATACCATAACCAGCGCTTTGAATTTTCCATAACATATTTTTTACATTATCATCGATTTCGTAGTAAGTAGCTTATTAAATTATCAAAATAAATAACAATGCATTTCAATGACAGAAAATTTTTGAGAATTAATAATAAAAGGCGCGTATCGCACAACTAATTTGTCCGTAAAAACATAATCGTTAATATCAAATCATAAATCGTTAATATCAAATATTTGTATAAATTATAGTTAATTGATCGAGGCGTTTGTCCGTGTAAAATTTATGTATGTAAAAGTCCTAACAACGCAACATATTATATAACTATCTTACAATAGAGATTACTTTAAAAAAAACTACTGGACATTGAGATATACCATCTTATACGCCTAAATCGCGAGCGCATTAGATCATAGTCAAGCAGATTTGAGCTTGTTTACTTCAAAATACTGTGTTGACACCGACTGTCGTTTACTAAAGGGCTTACGCACATCTCATTACATGAAATATGTATGTGATAAAAAAACAATAAGGTTCTATAGCCACAGCATCGCAGACGAACACACTTGTGCCTATCCGATTTAATCGCCAGATGAGCGCACTTGTGCAGCCTATCCGATTGAATCGCCAGACGAGCGCACTTGTGCAGCCTATCAGATTGAATCGCCAGACGAGCGCACTTGTGCCTATCCGATTGAATCGCCAGACGAGCGCACTTGTGCAGCCTATCCGATTGAATCGCCAGACGAGCGCACTTGTGCAGCCTATCCGATTGAGTCGCCAGGCATTCGGACACGTGAACACCGAATTTTGGCGTCCGATCGCTGACACGCCGCCCGCAATGGCACGCATGAGAAGTGCCCGATAAATTGAACCGCTCGTTCATGACTCAATAATAACCAGTGTAATGACGCGAGCATTTCGCTCGTGGACCGATGCGTGCCTGGACGGATGGAAGCGGATAACCGAGGAGAGCGCTGATTGGTGGCCTCGTGTCGAGGTACTCGGTTAAAGCACTTCATCTAATAAATAACAATAAATAATCATTTATTTGCCATATAAAAACAATAATAAAAAGTCAAATGTCAAATATAATTTTTTTTTTAAAGACAACTAAACAAACAAACAAACATAAAAAACAACACAATTAAGTTGTAGGCAAAAAGGAAATAAGCTCAGCTTTGTTCTCAACGCTGATTTTCAGCTTATTCCTAAGTACAAAAAATATAAAAATAAGCTCACTTGCGGCTGTTGACATTAATGATTATAAATTAACATATGTTTTTATATTTTGCCTATCTTTTTTAGATTAACCAAAACGCTGAATATGACCACTAACTTTCATTTGATAGCTAGTAAACGTATCCAAAGCTTAAATCATCAATTGACGTTTATCGCGTTACCCTCTAGATACAATAGAAAATGACATATTATCCGAAAGATAGACCAATCAAAGAGCAAAGACTTAAGAAATATAATAAAAATTAAATCTAATAATACAAAAAAAAATGTATTATTTAAAACTCATTGGTATTGTACTTAAAAGCACGTGTTCTATTCATTGGTAGGACACAGCTATTTCATCAGAATTCATCAAAAGCGACATGAAAAGAGTATGCGGTAAGATAATGGGACCCTTCCTGCGTGGGGCATAATGGAAGTTCAGAATCCGGAATCATTGATAGGCGTTGCCTTATCGGATTCCTACACTCCAACCGGTCTCGACAACGTGGTCCCATTGAATCGTGATCGGACCATTTAGCCATACGCGGTCCTGACTGCGCTGTCGCTTCAAGTCCGGACAGTTCGTATCGGGGACTGCTCAATTATGTGATCGTGTACTTAATTTGGCTAAAGACAGCCGGCTCTTTTGAGACGTGTACTTTTTAGGCGTTGGGATTAGATTGGGAACAATTATCTGTTGTTTGTAACAATTAATTTAAATAGTTATAGTTGCAACAGCAGCTCTTATGGGAATATAAGATTAATTCAATTATAACTCCATGACGAATAACATGTGACGTATGATGAATTTTACAGTCAGATGATGAGTATTCGAAGTTCGTTTATCCACCATCAACATCGCCAGGAATAACTTGACGTGTCATAAATACTTGAGGGACTTTTACCGCATGATTCTTACCTTACTCCTCGGGTACATGCTGAGCACGTCCGCCCACCATCTCGCTTCCTCCCTGCTGGTGCCCTTGACGAAGGTCACGCGCTCTGGTGCCGTGATGGCGAGGCTGTGGGCGTGTCCCGTCACGCTGTCCGCCTCGCTCACCTCCAGAACCGTCGTCATATCCACACTGGCTTGAGGGACTGTATCAGGCTGCGAAAGAAATTGCCAAATTATAACAATGCTTTAGTAAGTAGGCTACATAATATGCAGACGACGCTGAAAAGCAAAAACGTAGTAAATGACACATGGAGTCGTTACATTGTTGAAATCAGTAAATAGTAGTAAGTCGATTGGTGTATGTCTGGTGAAAAATTTTGGATTTGCTGGTTACTATGTTTTTGATTTCCAGCGTCGATATAATCCGACTTTATTAGTGAGTGGCGAACAAGACGTGTCCGATTATTAGCAATCGAATTGTCCACAACGGCAAGAGAACCACAGTTTTTTAAACATCAACAGTTAAAAACATCACAAATCTCTGTAATTATGATGGTAATACTGCCTTTTAAATCGGCCCTTCTCGACGGTTGAATACCTGCCGATGGTATGGTTAAGATAAAGATAGCCGAGTCCAACTTAGGAATTACTGAGAATGTAGAAGTATTATCCAAATTCTTTGGTAGCTGATAAAGTTACTTTTAACTTTAGATACTATTAATAATTATTAGTAAGTACCATTATACTTGTCATTGAAATAATTAAATAATATATTTATTAAGGAAACTCCAAACTATAAGCGTTAAGAGAGCAATTCGTGCTATTTATAGACTTAGTGCAAGAGTGTCGGTAACAGAAAAATTTAAGACTATTAATATATTGACTGTCGCTTTTCAGTACGTGTATGAAAATGTTATGAAAGTCCACAAAAATATTAATGGTTTACCCAGTAAGTGTGACGTGCATATCATAAACACTAGAAACAAGACAAGTTTGTTTCAAGATTCAAATTATGACAAATGTAACAATTTTCTATTTTTTAAAAAGAGTTAAAAAGTCCCGCTGAGTTTCTTCCGCCTGTTCTTCTCAGGACTGAGGTATTTTTTTCCAAACAGGTAGTAGAATCAATATACGTCAAAGAGCGATTGTAAACCAATTCAATTTTCAATAAAGAATTTTGACTTTGTTATGATGTTAGATGCATTTTTTAAAACATTAGCGATTTTCAATCAATTTATAAGTTGTCAGTCAACCTCTTGAGCAAAAAAAAAAGTAAATGGGTATCACCAAAAACCTCAAAATCGTCGTTAGCATGCGACATGTAATTCTTAAATTAGCACACTTAATTTAATATTCTGCATTACCAAATTACGGACGCGAAGACCGTTTCCCTTGACTTTTGGAAAATCGCGAAATAATTGCATGGGCGAGGTAGACGGGTGGGCTATTACAACTCAACCTCACATGCATCGGGATTGTATATGATTAAAACATGAAAGCTGAGCTTCCATACGGAATTAACTTCGAGAATTTTAAGGTTAAATGTTCGGTCAAAATTAAACTCAAAAATTTGATATGGAAGTCTATTTGCCATATACTATTGGTGTTCATAGTGTTAACTATGTTTGCCAGTATAATAACAAGACACAGAGAACTTCCTAAGTCTCTGTTGGACCAGCGCAGCGCAACTAAGGCAGTCCTTAATAACTAAATAATATAGAGAATGGCGTGATTGAACGAGCGAGTCGCAGGTAGGGTAATGACGAGAAATGCGCTGTCCGGCATGTGTTAATTTAGAGTTATTGCGGAGGGCGCCTGCGAGGTAGTGGAGGCTTTGCGAGCCGCGGGCGGCACTGTACACGAATGGACGCGTTTGCGGGAACGGCTACCGCTGTAGGATGACGAACGGCATCGTATCCCGGCCGGTTAGTCTAAGTCGCTTACACGCCGCCGCTAAACCGCCAATGCATCATTCTGACGCCTGCAATTACTTTTGGCCTTCATTAAGCACGCGTGATTAGGGCTTTATTGCGTTAGACCTTCGGAGAACTTGTTGCCGTCGGTACAACTCCCGGGGGTATCGATTAGACACTAAGGGTTAATTTTTAAAACAAGTCCTACGATTTTACAACGGTATCAACTAACTTTCGTGGTGTTAAAATTTAAAAATTACTAGGACAAACTGAAAATAAATATAGTTTTAAGTTAATGTTATCTAAGGGGATAAGTTGCCCGCTTCCTTGACACTATAATTGAAGTCCCGACGGTGAAGTTCTAAATAATATTTCCAGGTTGAACAAGGTTCATTTGATCAATTACACATTATACAATAATGTTTTATACGACATACATTGTAAAGAATAAGGCAATACAGCAATAGGTAATGTAAGCGATACGTCGCCGGCGACCTTGAGTCTCCGCAAACGAGATCACAACGCGAGCCGAGCGCTGACCTTGGGACCCCGTGAACTTGAACCCGGCTTCGTAGCGCCGGTATGATGGCGCGTTCATCGTGCGCCGATTATCCTAGCGGTATGCAAATGTCTACAGTTAGGCGAACGCGGGCAGCGGGCGGATCGGGGCGGGCGTGTCCGACATTTATCCGTAATGATATACACCTGACTTTCCTATCACGAACGCAACTACGACGCTAACTGTACACCCTATTCGGAAAATGAAATTCAATGCTCGTTAAATCACTCCGCCTGATTGGTCCGCGAGGTGACGCGAGGATTCAATCTATATAATATATAATTCTCGCCCAAATTCATGGGTAATTTTTAAGCGTTTACAACAAATATAGATACTATAAGATTGGATTGGTGTGTAACTCATATAGTTGATCTTTAACTTGATCGCCTATCTGTCTGTTGACTTTTGACATTGATTACAGTAAAATTCCACGCATACACGATTAATATCTGATCGTATATTATCAATTAAAATTAACGAACGCCAGATTCGTTAATATTGATTGATTTGGCTCGAATGTTCGAAAAGTTTGTCGGTCGCGCCCCGTTAATAAGACATTTGGAAGATAACAAGGCGTATAAAGACTTTCGCCGTGTCCGCAAATGGTCTAATTTGACAGGCGACTCGGCCGATGTTTATGCATTCGCTATTTCGAGAAAATTGGTCGTCGGGTACAGTTAAAGGCGCGTTGCTTTCGCCCGATCACACACGCCGACCGCTCCAAGTCAGTGATTCTCAAACTTTTTTGAAGATAGTCGAAGTTTTTGGTGAAATAATTCTTACAAGTGAATATGAACAAAAGGAGATTCCAGAGCATGTTATTTATCTGTTATTAATCTTTCGTTATTTTAAAGTGTAAAAAAAAAACATAACAAACACTATATTATTATTAAATCAGTCATAAAGAAAGTGTACTCAAATTTCATATATTATAAACATAACAAGTAATTCATTAGACTTTTCCTTCAATACCAGATGGGAAATAATATGTTTTATATGTATATCTAAATTTTCACAGAGTTACATACATCCTAATTTACAAAAAATATCAATCAGTGGTCAGAGAATGGTCAATGTTGTATGAATTTAGAATGATTGTCCCGGGCAGGAACACGGCCCCACAAAAGGCCAGAAGCCGGCCTAACACATAATTTATGCCTTTTCATTTCATCTGGTGATTTACGCGCACTAATGGTCATGGATGTATCACGTATTATGAGGTTCACATATCGTGTGCCACCTTGACCCGTGAAAAAGTTTGAGAAGCAATGCCATAAGCAATGTGTCCGGACGTCGCCGCGGGAATTACGACGGGACAGCACAATCGGTGCTCCTTGCATAATAATTCCGTTCGATGGCGCAACGGTCCCCGGGCCGTGGTCACCAGGGATCCCATAATTCCCGATAGCGGGATAGGGCCGATTCAATGCTGCCCAACATTGGGAATTCCGAGCGGCTTTATCTGGCTCCTATTCGAGCTATCGGCGGTATTACGTGGGTATTGTGTTTATAACTGGGACTACCCTTTATAACTGGGAGCATACCCCGACGCATTGTAGAAGAATATTGCTTCAAGAAATTTGTGCCTTTGACGTTATAACTATTCGATAATATTTGCATTCGGTATTTTACTGGTGCATTAGAAAGCGATTATATTGTTAAGCAGCAACCTAATTATCTACCTATATTATATTGAGACGTTAGTAACTTCTAACAACGAGCTGACGGTTGTCTAGAATCGAGGTTTGGATCTTCGTTCTGTATATATTTATTGCTATCTGTTAAATAGATATGAATGAATTAAATTTATATTATAACACCTGTGATAAAAAGTAACATTGGTATACAACAATATAAGTAGCAAGTGAATTGTAACGGAAATTAAATACACTATTTTAAATAACATATAAGAAGTATACTTAATAAAAAATCAAATTAAAAAAATAATATTAAAAAAGGAACAATAGAATTTTACAATAAACTTATTTCACTTAGTCCACTAGCATATTAAATTCATGTGTTACACGATAAACTACCTGATGCGGGTAGTAAAAACTTGCAACATCCATGACCTAGAAATACTAATTGGCCAGGCATTGTTCGGTCTTGCCTACGCGGCAGTTTCTTAGCCTAAGTGGGCTGGGTTATCTGACCAGAAGCATCTGACGCCGAAGGTCGGTCTCGCCTGAGGTCGAGATCGGAGGTGCATCAGTGGAATTCTCCGCGAGTTGCGTCATAGCGCCAAGTGTAGATGAGGTTTCTTCGAAAATTATATCATATCGTGAATTTTTAACGTATTATGATTCACGCGACTATACATCGTGCTATTGATACATTGTTAAGCGACTCATTACGACAGGTTGGTCCCAAGATTTTCCATTACTTATGAATCAAACAGATAAAAATATGTCAATCACGAAAATTATTCAATGAATAAAGAGGTGTTTGAATAAAGAGCCCTTTGAATAAAACCTTTTTCGGTTGATATTTCGACCACTAGGCGAGTAGAGCTAGTTAAAAAAAAACGATAAGATTCCTAAACTAGTTTCATTTTAACTTACGTACGTATTATTGCTATGCCTTAAACCGATGTTTGTAAGTCCTTCCGCACCGGCCTAGTATTATCGGATGCGGATGTTAATAAATTAAATATCACCGTCGATAGCAAAAGTAGAAAGTGGAATTAACCACCTAACCTAACATTTCTACTGCGGGAGTAATAAAATTACAAGTCGTCAAATAATAACTCAGACGAGCAGACCCGTTTCGATATAGTTATTCATCTGATTTACGCATTCGGATGTGGGGCACGCTACCTCGGAACGAAAGCCGATAATACTGCTAAAACTGGTTTAACTATGAACCACAATACATGATTTCTCTACCGCGGTTATGCCATTTGGCCCGATTATTGGGTGCGTTATTCCATTCCGACGATTAACAGTGAGCATGTTTCGATTTTAATGTCATCAGTCCCGGTAGACTTGACGCAGACGCCTGACCATTAGAAACTGAGTTATGACACTTCAGTTTCAGATAAAACATCGCTGAAATTTTCAAATGAAAGTTTTTCCAAGTCAAATATCAATACGTTGAAATCGATGCAACTTTCTATATAAAACTTCTTACTTTTAATAAACTTAAGTATATTATTAAACTCTTTAAATATAAAAAAATAATAATAAATTGACTTGTAAATTCTAACATTACGCTTCATAAATAAGAAACGTCAATCAATGCTAATGAAAGTAATTAAACTTTTAAACACATCAATATATGTAAAAGTGAATCCTGATAGTAGATTTTAATGATTTAGGCTGACAAACGAGCAAGCGGCTCATCTGATAGTAAGTGATCACCGCCGCCCATGGACATTTGCAGCATTATAGAACTAGCAAATGTGTTGCCAGTCAGAGCAAGCGGAAAGGTAGAGAGTGAGCGGAAGGGGGAGGGGAAAAAGGTAGAGAGGGGGATGAGCAACCGGCCACCTGACTCACCGGATGAAACGCGGAAGCAAAAATACTTCCACTTTACGCCGATTTTCGTGGTACTTACCGCGTGGCTCTACCACTGTTAATAATATATCGCCGCAAATACGCAATTCGGCATTGCGGGTCGTCTATTCGATTCTCACACGAGATAAGTAGCCTATTACGGTGCAATGCAAGCAAATCCTACAACAGGTGTAATGCTCGTAGGCTGTAATCAAAATCCTAAAGAAATGTCACATAAAGCGACATTTCTCAACCCTAATACAGACGTGGCTGTCCGCGGTCGTTAGCGGCGTATGTGGAACGCATTACCACATTTACGGCTCCATCGACGCGACTTGATATTCGGTATTAGGCGCCGACTGTTTTCTTAAGTAGATTTATACCAATGTAATGAATCACCCACTATGAATGTGTATAAAAGATTTCAAGATAGAAATGTAAACAACTTATCAATATCCATGGATTCTGATCTTGAAAAATAATTGACTTGAATAACTTAGAATACAATATTGGCTTCCTTTAATCCACAACAACATTAAGAGGAAAAAACTTAAGTCCATATTCAAATTGCGCAAACTTTTTTTACATACTTCTATATAAACAAAAAAATCTATTGCGAAAGCGGAATAGGTTATAAATGTTTATAAACAGATAATATTTATTACTTTAACAATAATCTCAAATTTCGATTGTTTGTTTTGTCCTTCTATCACGAAGTGACGTAGGGATAATAGTGTAGAATGTGAGATTCAAAATGACATAGGCTTTTAACCAGGACAATTTTGAAAGACTGGAAATTGTAGTTTTGCAAAGAAATCAATACTTATATGTCATGAATTATTAATCCATAAAGATAAAACGAGTCCCATATTTGTCCGTGATATATGTAATAATAAGAACAACGAAAAAAACTAGTTTTTAACGTTTCGCGGATATTAAAATGGTGTACGTTTTATGTAATAACACTTTCACTTCACGATTGTGAAGATTTAAAAAGAGTTGAGACAACGGCGAATAAATCAAAGCCATCCGCCGCACCGCAATCAACGTCCATATATTATACGAATCGATTATAAAAGGCGATTTAATTAATCGAGTTGGAATTTCGCATTCGCCAATTAAGATATCTATCTAACGAGACATAATTAAAAAGCTGTCGCTCGTTCTTCCATCGGCCGAATCGAAACAAACTGGTGGGAACGATGGTGCAGAATGAAAATATCGCAACTAAAGCGCAAGTGGCAAAACATCTTAAAGCGTTATTTAAATAAGCCGTCTATTTATTCCATATTGATATATCAAAGTTCATAATGATTTAAAATAATGAATGGATCGGGAGAAAATAGAGTGAATGATTTCTATTTTGATAACATTCAATCGATATTTCTATTCGATAACATTTGACGTTTTGCTAAGGAGCTGTAAAGCTCTATAAATGGTAAAAGTCTCGCTACTTCTTACAATTTATTGTCACTCTATTGCCAAGTAGTCTAGCAGTCTATAAGCAGTGTTATGTTCTATTTTAAAGGACAATCTTGCCTCATAATTAGGCATAGAGATATACTGTCTCATAACGCTGCGTGACGTGAGCGGCGCAGATCTAAGCGCGTTTGAACATGTTTAGTTCAAAATATTACGTGGTATTTATTTTATGTATCTGATGGCTGACAAACGAGCAAGCGGCTCACCTGTTGGTAAGTGATCGTGCCCATGGACATTTGCCACATTACAGAACGAGCAAATGCGTTGCCAGCCTTATTTGAAGGAGGGAAGGAGGAGGAGTGAGCGGAAGGGACGGAGGGGTAGAGGTAGGGAGGGGAGTGATAGGTAGGGAAGGGGATGGGCCACCGGCCACCTCAATCACCGAACGAAGCGCAGAAGCAAAAACACTTCCACTTTACGCCGATTTTCTGTGAGGCCGTGGTACCCATCCGGCTCAATTCAGCAGCGGGGGCAGCTGCGTGAATCTACCACCGTAAAGTACAATGGGTTGTTATGGCAAACCATCGATAACCATCAAGCACACGATTTCCTCCTTTTGTCACATTATCTGCTTAAGTTATAATGTAATAATTGATTAAACCTTTCTTTAATATGTAACAAGTTTTTGACGAAATCACTAATACAAAAAATCGTCACAGTCGTGTTTTGTACGCTTTATTGGTACGTTGAAAACCTCGTACAATGTCCACCCAATTAAAAGATGGCGCAATAAAGTCGAAGGGCCTGCACATCTCTTTATTTATTCGTAAGTTGATTGCTTATTGCATTGTAATGGAACGACATGATGAAGTGTGGCACATAAAGGATCATGTACAATGAACGCTTTCTAGGCTGCCTTACTGAGGTATTATAAAGTTACTAGGTTTAGACTTAATTGCATACATTCTATAGCCTGAATTTGGGATTTCTTCTACTTGTTTTTCCGAAGTAAAGTACACCACCTGTATATACATATATACAACATATATCACCGTTAATTCCAAATACTAAACGTACCAAAAATAATGTTACTTGTTATTGTTTCTCTGTAGAACCGTGTGTTAATTTGCTTCGAATAATGATGGGTTCAGTAATCTCAATTGATTGTTTTATTCTTGCCTTTAGAAACAGTCTTAGACCTGTGACTCTGGAATTCCAGACACCCTTTTAAAAAGAGTAAAAGCACACCAGATCTCGAACATCGTAATAACGAAAAGATTTATTTGTGTCATGACAGATGAAGCAAAACAGTTACAATAAACAAATATAAGGAGATAGTAATCAACTTAACCTATTGCTGATTAATAACCGGCGCTGATCTTGCGTTAGAACCATTTGGTAAAATCAAGAAACATCTACAAGTCAAATCAAATATTCACATAAAACTTAAGAAGAAAATTCAGGAACCCACTTTCCGAATAATAATAAGAGGATACGATACAAGTGCTTTGGATCGTTTCAATTTACCGAAGACGTACTTAAAAAGCATAAGCGTGTTTTATAACCGTTCAAATGATATTTTTGAATAAAGTAAATCTTATACGCAAGTATAAATTCTCTTATCTTTATAAACGACTACTTAAAAAAATTATGAATGGAAGCGAATTAACGTGAGTTCAGTAAAAGGGAATGTAAAGACGACACGACAAACGGGGCAGTGTGAAATTGGCTTTAGGGCGATTCAACAGGACATTATCGAGAGTTACAAAAGTGGGGCACACAACGACGTCGCCGGTTCCAGTCAGGGGTAATTACTGGCCACAATAGAGCATTGTCTGCGACTGTACCCGACACTTCCGCCCCGTGTGCATCCCGCGCACGATTGTACCGGCCGCATAGGTTTTTGATACAATTAAACATGACTATCTGATGATGGTAACAAAGGAAACGTGTTAACATCGCCACCCCACACCATCTAGTTCGTTCCAGTGGCCTTTTGTGGTGAAACTTCCGAACGAAGGATGAACTAGCAGAAGACTACATTTAATTATGTTTAGAGAAGATTGCGAGAAAACATTGCGAATCTTTCCCGTTATGAAGATAATGATAAAAGAAATAATTAATTTAACTAATGTCGTTTTAAGTATTATTTCCACACAGAACAATTACCTAAACAATGAACGGTGCGATCAGGAAAATACTAAACTTCTTGAACGATTGCTAACACAAATCCTTGTAGAAATGTTGGTGAATTTTAAAAACGAGTTGTGCGTTCTTTAATCGAGCCGCTTGCACGTTTGTCAGTCTAATCCATAAAAAAAAACCTAGAGTTCAAATCACGTTGCCGATACCAATTAATGTACCAATTCGTAGTTAACAATTTTACATGATGATTTAATACGTATGCAACGGTAAAGGCAACATTGTGATAAATCCTGCATATGTGTGAAATGGTAAAAATATGTATTTCTGCAATATGTCTTGCTAATCATGGGACGCGCCGGTTCGTGCTCCATTATCCTCATTATTGATAAGGCTTTACTTTTTGCCAACCATGGATGACGTCATCTCAATTATCCTCAGTATATTGTTAAATATATGGTACATCCACGTTGTGTGTTTTTTGTTCGAAACAATTGATGCTGCTACCGGATTTCGACTTCAGTGGCCACATCCGTCGGGTTAATTGACCCCCTCATTGTTAAATCGGTTTAAAATCAGTCTAATATGTGCAAGAAAAAAAAGTTTTGGAATGGCAAGTTGGCGACCTTGGAATCAACCAAGCTCCAGTATGCAACAGCGCATAGATGTACAGTAATTTTTATACTAACGCATTCAAAATTATACTGCGATACGGTGTATGTTAAGGCCAAATGGCAGTTTAGTTCTGTTTAAACCACTAATAGCAAACCTAACGATAGAGCATTTACACACATAATAAATAGGAATCGGCGATGATGGTTCGTTTTAATACTAAACTAAAGAAATCGAATTACTGATATCAGACAATTTTGCAAAATACCGTCCTCATCTCTTAGTACTATTAGTTATTACAGCATTTCATATCGTAGACTATATTAATTAATACACTTTCCCCAGTGAAAGGCTTTGCTGGTTACTTAGGAGATCACGTTAATTTTTATGAAATATTTTCATTCTCGATCCATTATACATACACCAAAAAACAAGTACAACGTAACAAGTTCTCCGTATTATCATATCATATATCCGTTTACTTTAACTTTTAATTGGTATTTGTCTATATCTTTTTAGGTCACACCCTACTCTCTTCGCACGATAAGCCCTATAAAACCCCTTAAGCGATTAAGCCGGATAAGTATTAAAACCACAGGGACGCCCTCGTCCTACACCCTCACGCCTCGCATCAAAAATAAATGCAATCGACTTTCAAAGGAATCACCCGATCAACTAATCCTCTTACGTATTACGAGTCGGCTGTTTCGGGTCCTATGACGGCTTTTTACCGTCATCAACATTAAGCTGAATCTAGTTCGGGAAACGTATGACATTATAAAAGGATACAACGTCATAAAATGATCTAATTTTTTGAGTAAGTATAAGCAGTGGCGTTACTACCATACAAGCCCAAAAGCCCGGCTTGCCCTACCAAGGAGTAAAATTTATAAATCTTAATTAGCACATAATTCGCAAAGAATTTATTTTTAAATTTGAGTGTTGGCTTGTATGGTAGTACCGCCTCTGAGTATAAGCAGTTTTAAAGGAAGCATTACAATTTAAACACCAGTTTTGATTCAGAGAATATAGTGTAGCAAATATTATCACGATGTCCTTAAATTCGCTGGTCAGTATAATGTCACACCATTTCGAATATGGTAAAATTGTAAAAATAATATTTGTAATAAAAATAAAGTCATCTAACGTTGACTACTTATTTATTGCATTTAGGACATACGCGTTAGAGTGGAACGTCGTCCATTCGAGTTGGGGCTTATTTTTTTTTATTTTACTTTTCATGATGTTTTCGCTTTCCCACGGGTTGGATAAAGAATTAGAGCTTGAATTGCTACTAGTCTTGAGTTGGGATGAATTTATATCCTCGTTTAAAAAAATCATTTTGATTACAAAGTGTCTTTGACAGCGAAGACTCTAGGTTTATCTTGTTTATAGTTAATTATTGTTAATTATTCATACGATAACAACACGTGTGATCTGTTTCCTCATTGCCGGGGCACTATTATCAGGTGACCCGAGATGCGTTTATTTACAGCATCGGCGTCAACATTATCACCTTACGTGATAAGTGACTCCATTTAACCTTTTCCCGCTTTGATGGCAATGTCATATCTTGAATTCTCGGAAAGTAAAATGAAACTTACTGTCAGCTATTTGAGTGTGATTCGTAGCGTTGATAGAAACCTAATAGTTCTGTTAGACCAATGACAAACAAGTATAACTAGGCAAGTGTTTAACCATTAATATTCTTAAGTCTTAACATGTAAATTTTACGACATTACACCTTATAAAGTTTTTGTATACCAAATAGTAGATAAAGCATATGAAGGCGACATATTTGTGCATCGAAATCAATATATTTTACAGTTTTATTTATATATTTTACTATTTACCAAAGCGTGCATGTAATGTCACGTAAAGAACTAATCCTTGAAATTTATTCGTAAGCAAATATTTTTCTAACAACTGTCAGTTTGAACATCGCCATAAATATCTCATAACCATGGACGACACCGGATTTACTCGAGACTTGTTTGAATGAGTTAGATCGCGGAAGGTCGCCTCGCTTCGTTATCTGTGAAAGCTGTTGTCGTGCCATTAGATTAATCTGTGAACTCCGTCGCCGACTGTTTATCTTAAAAGGGGAACATTACCCATCTCTCCTACTGACCTCGAGTCAATGGAGCTGGTACGGATGCGTATGGTAACGCTTTTAGTGGGACCACACGTGAGATGATAATACTATCGCGCACAAAACATGCATTAGCCGACAGGATTAGTCGTGCAGCTCGCCTATAAATCTCTCTTTGCTGGTTTTGTTTAGAATGAGTCCTAAATAATCAGAAAAAAACTTAGCGACCATTATGTCAGATTTGAACAGAATATTTAGCAAATTAAGTATCAAGACTAGAGTCGGGAACCTGATTGTTGACGAAAAACGAAAAAGTCGTCATCTCAGCGCCATTGAAAATTTCTCATCAACTAAGCAATTCAAAACTAAGCTATATAGTGATTTGTCCTCACCAAAGACATAAGAAAGGTTCAATGACAAACACTATAATGCTATCATACTCTATTGCGTGGGAATAACTAGCAATAAAGTTATGCCCGGCAAATGAGTTCACTGTGAAAGTTAAAGTAATAGATTAGTTTTGATTGTTTTATTTTCATGCAAATATTTGTCCGGGTGGAAGTTGAACCCACTACGTGCAACGCAAAATACCTTAGCAAAAGTACTCGGTTTGAATATTTCTATTGCATATACTGCAAACGAAGCGTTACAAAGAAAGCATTAATACGCGTTGCTTACCGAACAACCTTAGAAGTTAATAACAGACTGCCCGGTCATAGACAGAAAGATTGACCCATAAAATAAGCAATATAATTAACAACTACATCAGTGTAGCAAAAGATAATGAAAATTTAATGTTTATCCTGCGTTTCTCAATAAGCTTCTGTGGGTAAATTCAGTATGACTGTGTCGAGCGTTTTAGTCAAGCGATAAAATACCTAGTTAACGAAATGAATCAAGTATACTTAGCGCAAATATTGTGAATAAACTTGATGAAGTTATTAAATTGAAGAAAACACTAAATAGTCAGTAGGGGCACATCAACAAATAGTAAGTTTTACTCGCAGAGGCGTATCTTGGAAAAGTAGTATTATAGGCATGTGATAGATCTAGAAAAAACCAATGTATTTAGCATTAAAATCGTAACGTTGTAATCGTAAAAAATTGACTCGCTCCGGCAATGTAGTGTTGATTAATATTTATGTTTTAAATATTTTATTTGTATAACCGAGTCATCACTCAAAGTTTTGCGATACGATACCTAATAAGGTATTATTTGGAGTCATCGCTTTAGACAGTGGCGGTACTACCATACAAGCCCAAAAGCCCGGCTCGCCCTACTAAGGTGTAAAATTTATAAATCTTAATTAGCACATAATTCCCGCAACGCTCAAATTTAAAAATAAATTGGGAATTATAAACTTTACTTCTTAGTAGGATAAGCCGGGTATTACCATACAAGCCCAAAGCTTGTATGGTAGTATCGCCACTGGCTTTGGAAAAGTTCATGTTCCTTTACTAAACATGATCAGGATAACTTCGATCACGATCCAATAACCAAGAACTTTTTTACAGAGACAACCAAACCTGGACGCGAAGTGTGATATGATTTTTGCTATTCTCATGTAGCTATCTGATTCAAATACCACGAGAACAGCTCCCTTAACGGGTTCGAAACGCGGTGTTCCGCATTAAAACGGCCTCGCGGAGACATCCGTCACGACGTAACCCCCTTCGCCATGTGTTATGTAGATCGTACCGGCGACATTTCCACGGCGAAGCGGTCTGGATGCATGTCGATGTTTGCCGCTAGCGCTAATGATTAGCTTCGTACACCCAAGTCACAAGCGGAGGCGACACTGGTTAGTTATAGTTAAAATTCGAAGATACACGATCAAAGATAGAGTGTCGAATAAAGTTCGATGACCGTTTGGAGCAGATGCTAATCTATTGGCTTCGGCGTCGCAGGTCGTGGGTTCGATTCTCACCCGGGGCAAATATTTGTACGAACTACAGATATTAGTTTCGGATCTGGGTGTTTGTCCGCGTAAAATTTATGTATGTAAAACGCCCTTATAACACAAGATATTTCTATCTTACAATAGACAGCGCAAAAAAAAAAGAGAACAAAAAGTGGAGTGTTAACAATTAGCAAATTAGTAGTCGTGTGTTAACCGATATAAATATTTACTTTTGAGTAGTCTCGTCTACTTTTATTACTTACTCTTGTGCATACAAAACCTTTAGATACCTACATAATATCGTCTGGGATAAAAAACAAAATTCATGTTATACAGGTTGTTTTAAATATCTTTAATATTTTTTTTTATTCTCGACGTTTTTTGACTACATATCTTCTATTAGTGTCGATATCAGTCTTAAAAGGAATATGTATAGAATTTAATGTTATGTTACATGTAATATATTTAATCAAAAATTTAACAAAATATATAAGTGCACCGATTAAAAACGTTGTTTGTATTATCCGTTCGTATTAGTAAACATAAACCTGCCGGCTCAGTGCGTTTATTAACAATGATGATATAACTTCTCGGGATCGTGTAAGATTAAAGCAAACCCGGCACACCAGCTCGCAAAACAATATAACAGCATCCCAGCTGTGCCATGGTGTGGCAATCGCAGTCGCTCGTCAATTGGATGGTCGCCAAAGGGATGGTGGTCCAGGCCGCTGGAGCCGCCTTCCGTCGTCTCGCCGCCGATGTTTCGGAGCGAGCGTCGAAGCAAATCTCCGTTCATTACTGGCTGCGATACTTTACGGCTAAACACAAGCCGCGCGGCTATTTCTTACCGGCCGGCGTCGCCCGTGTCATTGTTGCATATTGGAAGATTGCGACGACTTCCCGAACTCTCTCTCATTATTACACGCATTCAAGGCGACCCACTGAATTGGATACAACGTCGGCACGCTCTTACGACTGTGTCTAATCTATTCGTTATTTATCGACATCGCTTTGGTTATGATACTAAAGTAATATAACATATATAACTGCGTCCGTGGCCTAGTGGTATAGGCCCGCACTTTACAAAACGGAGGTCGTGGGTTCAAATCCCGCGGAGGGCAATGACTTTGTGTTGTTGTTTCTTAGTTGGATTAG
>DWHO01000802.1:0-17760 GCA_018247575.1 Eurytides lysithous rurik
CTTTCAAAAATTCCCCCTTATAAAGGTTGCCAACTCATTTGCTCTTTTTGAAGTGTTGCAAATATCCATGAGCAGCGGTGATCGCTTACCATCAGGTGAGCCGCTTGCTCGTTTGTCAGCCAACTCCATAAAAAAACACAAAATTATGAGCTGTACTGTGTACCAGTGTAAAGAGAAATGTTGTCAGCCTAGCTATTTGCCATAGAGATGTGAGAATAATTATAATAACTAGTGGTATTATTGTTATTTATTATTAAGGGTATGTTCCTTAACACGTTGAATGCCTACTACGAGATAATTCGTAGATCACGTTCTAGGACGCCGACTACCAGTTATCTCGACCTTTGTTTATGTCATAATTGTGCTGCTACGATTGAATTCGGAATATATCAGTGCTAATATAGATTAAATGCTACGATAGTTTGCTTCTGTATAAAGAACAGAAAATTTATTAAAAAACCTTTTTAAAAAAATATGTTTTTTATGATTTTTGAATACACTAGAATGAGAGTTTATAATAACATAATATAGTTTAATAAATATGTAATTTTTGGCCAGAGTTCTGAAAATTGCCGTGGCAGTCAACAAATACGGTGAAGAATTTGTTTGAGACCTCATAGGATTTAATAAACTACCCTTATGACGATTTCAATATTTTCTAGTCTAAAGCATCGGCAACCAGCGGCCCGTAAACCAGTACGGTAAAAACGCAAAAATTAGTTTTATCTAAAAAAAAAAAATAATGTAAATAGACGAAATGTGGCCCGCACCAATTATTCTGTAACATTTGCGTCCCTTGTATAAGATAAGGCCGACCCGTGTCCTGATTCAAGCAGAAATTTCTGGGAACTGTCGCTTTAAGTTCTCACCGAGGACTTAACGCCAAACAAACAATAACATAAATAAGACAATATGAATATTTCCTACAAAAACATTCCTGAAGATCATACACATCACAATATTAATATAACAATAACGATTTCGCCATTTCCTCAATTCACCTTTCGTTGTGCCTAAATTGAATTGATCTTGTGTCAATTTTAATTTAGTAACGTAGCCACACGACGATAGAACTCACTATAATTTCAAAAAAGTTATCGTAAAATAATTTAAATGCCTCTCTTTCATGGTGCATTTTAAGGAAAGGTATAATACTAATGGACCGAGTGAAAATTTCCTTTGATGTTATCATTTCCAGGAAGCAAAAGTTACTTTCGTGTTTGCAATTTTACGGGGACGTCCATGTATATTTGTGTATTTTTTAAAATGTAGTTCACATTATTTTATATAAAACACCTCAAGAAAATAGATACTATTATCATACGTAAATCACCTAAAGTACTTGCCAAATAACAGTCCGTTTTCAAACGAAATAACTGTTTCATGTTCATCCAAAACATCCAGACGTATGTACACATACAAGTTAATTAATTACTAATGTTCTCACGATTACTCTCGATTCAACGCTTACAACCATGTTATTAATTATAACAGCAATGTTTCCTTTCAGCGTCCTTACTTATTCAGTCCGGAGCGGCATTACGTTTCGTGTGGGAAATATATTTGTTGCCTAATACGGTTAGGATGTAAAGCTTTTTTATTTCCCCTTTTGCAAACAAAATATTCAGTCAGTCTAGCTATTTGGCATAGAGATGTGAGAATAATAATAATAATAACTAGTGGTATTATTGTCATTTACTATTAAGGGTGTGTTCCTTAACACGTTGACTGCCTACTATGAGATAACTCGAAGATCACGTTCTAGGACGCCAACTACGAGTTATCTTGACCTTTGTTAATGTCATATTTGTGCTTCTACGATCAAATTCGGAATATAGCAGTACTAATATATGTGGAAATATATTTGTTGCCTAATAAGGTTTAATATATAATGTAAAGCTTTCTTATTTCCCCTTTTGCAAACAAAATATTCTGCAAGCATAATGTCATAAATATTAACCGACTCCGTATAAATCCTACGTAGTTTTAAGTACACGTTCGCAGCACAAATTGCAATCAGAATGATATTTCTGAGGAAACCTTAACCTTCTGAGGAGGCCGATGGACCGTTTACAACAAAAATAATGAGAACTCAAAAACTACTTGTCAAATGTCGCTAAAATTCAATCAGCTTTCAAATATAATAAGAATCTTCAAAATCGGTACACCCAGTAAAAAGTTACGAGGTGAAACACAAAAAAATACAGTCAAATTGAGAACCTCCTCCTTTTTTGAAGCCCTGCCCTTACTTTGAGATATCTTGTGTTATTTAGGCGATTTATATACATAAGTTTCTCGCAAATAAAAATAAAACTTATCTGTTACAAATATTTGATCTGGATAGGATAGATTAACAATTTTTAACCGTAAATATTGATTTAAAAAACCTTTATTTTTTTAAGCTGTCGATTTGAATTTTTTATTACTTACTCATTTTTCATTTTCCTCAGTTTTCAACTTTGAGGTTAGTGCACACGAAGTATCGAGTAGAACCTAGTACATTGATAAACCTAAGGCTGTTATTGAAAGTTTATTTTACCATTTGTTACATAACTAAGCGCGATGAGCATTAAGAAGTAACCATATTATTCTTATTGAGGTGTCTCTCCCACTAGCATAGGTCAGTCAATCGTCGTGGTAATCTATATACGATATATAAATCAGTCACCTAGTTATGGTTAGTGATCACCGCCACCCATGGACATTTGCAGCATTACAAAACTAGCAAATGCGTTGCCAGCCTTTAAGGAGGGGAATTTTTGAAGGAGGAGGGAGAAGGAGTGCAACGGAGGGAGGAGGAGAAAGGAAACAATAGGGGGACCCCTCAGGGATGGAGAGAGGTGGTGAGGGGAGTGAGAGAGGAAGGAAGGGATGGGCCACCGGTCATATCACACACCGGACGAAACGCAGAAGCAAAAATGCTTCTGCGTTTCGTCCGGTGAGTGCACTTCCACTTTACGCCAATTTTCTGTGAGGTCGTGGTACTTATCCTGTTCGAGCTGGTCCTTTCATTTAAGGTGGTGTTCTTTTAGTACCGAGAGGTATGAGATTAATACACTCTCAAAATTGGCAAGGGAAGGTGAAATTCAAGAAACACCAATAAATGGCAGTGTGCTTTACTTAACATCGCTATGTTAACCAATTATTTAGTCTATCTTTAAGGGAAAAACGAGATGACAGATGGGTAAATCGGGATCCAAACGAAAAGCAATATCTTTCTCCGAAACAACACTAGTTTAGGATTTCGGATTAAAAAAAGGCTAAAATCTACGTAAAAATATTGAATTTCTAAAAAAAGTGTCAATATAAGGGTGAGTCCTGTAAAATATTAGAATGTTTGTTTTGAAAATTGAAGAATAATATGTACAGATTTTTGTTACTACTGCTAGACTAATGCTCTTAGCGAATGGTTTTATACAAGTAAATTAAGGGATTAAAAAAAATTGCTTGAATAGCGCAGTGCTTTACTTGGTTGGTCAAATACTATTGCGACACTGCCTTATAAGATTTGTGTGATCCATTAAAAAGTACTCCATTCTGGGTGTATATAAAGGGTGTATATAAAGGTAGGTAAATATTTGAAACCCCTTCGACGGGTTCCTGCGTTGTTCTGGCGGAGGGGCTCGGCATAACCGTGGCATAGTCAATCACGGTGAAGCCAAGAAAAAACACAGCCGGCGCGTGATGTAGGGCTGGTAAGAGTGGACGCTAGTGGGTTCTTAGAGCCGATTTTAGATGCGCTTGGGAGGCTGCTTACACGTTGTAAGTGATGTTGGGATTCAATTCACTGTTCTCTGCGATCGAGGAAGTGTCCGAAAGAATTCTTATGGCCCTGCCATAATGCGCTTGAAGTAAAACATCATAGAGGGTATGCGAAGGTATTTCCCCAGCATTACTTATAAAAGGTAAGTATTTAAAAAAAATATTTCTTAATCATGTTATAACTTTCACTTGTTTTCTTTCATTTCTCTCAAAAAAATCTATCAAGATTGGTCAGTGGTTTAGGCGCGAAAAGGTAAAAATAAAGGAATAGAGTTACTTTTAAAATATAATAAATGATAAGTGCATAGTATGGAATATTTTGTTACTTATTTATATAAAATTATAAATTATTTGTCTATAGATATTAAGTAAATTATATAAATATTTGAAATTGAAAAAATATACTAATGAACTATTTATGTATAAAGCATGAGAAAATTCTAACGGCACCTAATAAAAGGATTGTGATAATATAAACTCGAGGGCAATATCCAAGGTAGTATTAGAATAATTAATAGAATGAAAATGTAAAAAAAAAATTAAATCTCGTTTTATAATGTTGATTTTTTTGTAAAGAAAGTAACTCATAATAGAATTTACACAAATGAAATGTCAACCACCCAAAGTTTTATCTGCAGTCTGCCTTGCCTGTGGATTTACGCATGGTATGGTGGATCGAAACGCGTCGATTTTTAGTTAATGTTTTTTTTGTTTTGTTTATGTATTTAACGAATTGAATTTCTTTATGTAACAAATAATAAATGTGCATTTAGATATTAAAAGTACTGCAGTTATTAAAATATATGTTCTAAAACGATTATATATTTACAATCGTTGAATGCTTCATCGCGAGGTTAAATTAAACAGCAAAAAAAAATCAAGATGGTCCAGGTAAACTTTTGATTCATTTGTACTCGTCCCGTTTTTGAATGTTAATAAAGTTCTATATCCGACTTTTACTTGATAATCGGTTATCATCACCTCACTCAGCAGTTCCCTGCCATTTATAATATATAATTCAGGAAAAACTTAACCAATTGAGATAAAATATGCTGTAGTTTTTAAGCTAAAGAGGCGGCTATTATGCCCCTAAGTGTTTAGGTATCAATCATAATGAATCTATTATGACCTACAATTTTTTTTAATATTTTAAAATAGAATAGGCCAAAGAAAAAAATTAAGACATTTTTAAATTGTTTAATGAAACAAATATTCCGGTTTCCTAAACGTATTTATACAACTAGTTTTTTATTGTTGATATGAGGTTTCCTTCCCATTTTTTAAAATTTTTAAATGAATTCCTAGGTTTTTATAGTTTATATTGAATTTAAAAAAAATTACAATAATTCATTATACAATTAATTTTTAATTGGTGACAGATTTGCATTCAGCTAGTAGGTATAACATAATATTTTTAACATATTCCCACCGGTGATCAAATTTGTTATTCTCAGCATCTGACCAACTCTGTAACTCCAAGTTTGTTTCATCAAGCAGTGATGTTGTGACTTATTGCATGATGCTCATTGAGAGCTTCTGCCGACTAATCCTGGTTAGCTCATCTTTCTGAAGAAAATCTGAGCAAAAGATAAATGATTTTTTTTACACAAAAAAACACCCTCAAATGTTGTTGGGAATGTTATAAAAATTATCTAAAGAAATGGGTGCTCCTAGAGCTGCAAGAAAAGCCATGAAAAAAGTTTTTTTTTTTTGTAATTTAATGAACAGCACTTACTAATATGTATGTTTATGTTTAAGCTGCTTAAATAGTTTCAATTCAGTTTATTTACAAACATATTATTTCCTTTTTATTAGCTTAAACTACAAATTATATTAATTACTCTTTCTTTGTACCACTTGTGGTACTAAGATGAAATGGTAAGGATGCCACCTGATAAGACAGCTGTCTAAGAACAAGTGTTTGCTTAATAATACCACATGATGATATTATGAAGATATTCATTTTACAGGCAATGGAGGAAACTGAACATCCAGACCTACCTCAAGCAGTAAAACTCTTAAAAGAAATGAACACAAATGTCCAGCAAGTTTCACAACTTGTTGACAACATGTTGGCCAGAGTCAGAAATGGAGAAGTATCAACAGATAACGGATTAAGTTTTCTTGAGATGAAGTATCAGATGTTGTTGAGTTATTTAATCAATTTAACTTACATTGTTCTCCGTAAATGTTCTGGAGAAAGAATTGAATCAGATCCTTCTATTGATAGACTTGTTGAGATAAGAACTGTTTTGGAGAAAATTCGTCCTATAGACTCTAAGTTAAAGTATCAAATAGACAAACTAGTGAAAACTGCAGTTATTGGTACTGTTACTGAAGATGATCCACAATCATATCATGCTAATCCTGATAATTTAGTAAGTAAAATAGATGAAAATGGTGAAAATACTAGTGATGGAAGTGATGACGAAGATTCGAGGAAAGAAAAATCTAATAAAGCAAATATTTATGTTCCTCCCAAATTAGCAGCAGTACATTTTGATGAGAGCACCTCTAAAGTTGACAATGAAAGGAAGAACAAAGAAAGGTCAAAGAAACAATTCCTCAATTCTAGTGTAATGAGAGAACTTCGAGAGGAATATTCTGAAGCACCTCTTGAAGTTACAACAGGAAATCATGTTAAACATTCTATATCTAAATATGAGCAAGAAAAGACTGAATATGAAGAAAATTATTTAACACGCCTGCCTGTGACTAAAGCAGAAAAGAACCGTCGGAAAAAACTGACAACAGTAGGTGTGTTGGCGGATGAGATTACAGGAACTAGGCAGACATCTCGAAAGCATAAGTTGAAGTCTAAAAAAGGAAAAGGATTTAAAAGACGGCGAATTCATTAAAATGCATTATCATGTGTTTATGTTAATAATTACGATTGAGGATTTGAAAAAAATAAATAGTAAACAATAAAATCTTAAAATCAAATATAGAACTAAACTTTTGCCCACATTGCAGTAACTTATCTTATTTGCAACTAAAAAAATAGTGTATTTTTAATAGACTATATTTTGCTCTGTTTTGAATTTTAAAAGTTTAAAACAATTTGTAAATTATTTGAAACTGCCTTGAAATAATAAATATATGTTTTGTTACAAGGTATGACTGTATAAATTACTCATAGAAATATTGAAATATACTACAAACAAAATATGAAAATATTTATTTATTTTACTTGGAAAATCATGCTTATCAAAGGTCAATAAAGTATAATGATACTCAAGTTTATAACAAAAAGTTAAATTCTTAAAATAAAAAGGATATTACAATTTCTTAAAAATAGCATAAATTGCCTAAAAATATTGTAGTCTGTATTGTTGTGACATTTTTAACTGCATTATAATAATTTTTATACATGGGTATAAAACTTAACATAGCTTTAAAAAGTTATATTTGACAGGCTCAGGTTTTTATTTTCTTTTTGTAAATTATAAAGTACCATGTCTGTATGTGTATCTATAAAATATGAACATAAAATGTAATGCAAGGTTATTACATTGATTTAGACTATATGTTCATAATAATTGTAGTTGTGGAACTTGCATGCCTTATTGCAATTGTTCCATAATACAAAATTATTTCTCAAATTGTTTATTTTAAAACTGACAAAGCTTATAGACTAGTTCTTCTTGTGATGCAGATTTGTCATATGATAATACTTTATAAATTAATATATTTCTAGGTGATTAACATTGGTTTATCTACCTTTTATAATTACTGAACTAAATGTATAACAGTAGATAAATAAAGCTAAAATGGAAATACTTAATTCTGTGTTCTAACATTGAAGCAGCTAGCTAATGGTCGAGCTTTTTTTTACTATTGTATCATAAATATTTATAAATAAACAGATTGTATTAAAATAAATGTATGTTTTTAAATGGCTGCTGCTGTAATGTAATACATTTTGTAAATCACATATAAAACTGAAGTAAAGTTTTATTTTAGTGATATTTTTGACAACGATTGCTTATACTTTGAGCACATTATTTTATTTTGCTATGAATTTTTAAAAGGTACATAAACATTTTATGTATTGATTTGTTAGCCAGCATGAATGGTATGTTTACGTTTTTCATTTTTAATTTATTTTATAAATGTTTTTTTCATGTGAGATGGTTATGTTGGTAATGACTTGATACTAATAGCATAAGATGTGTATGTTTAAATGCATCTACGCCATAATTTATGTAAGTTATTATTATTTTAGTTTTTTTTTTATTATTAGTATAGCGAATAGAAATTATCAATGAGACTTACTAAAGTTCAATCCCTTAATTTACAACACTTCTTAATTTTTATATATTTGTATAACATTATGATTTTAATGAAATTAAAGTATATAAATATATAAAAGAATAAGACCATACTGTGGATTAGGACATGAAACACCATGATAATGCATGTAAATATTTTATAAACTTAACCAATAACACCAATGGTTTTTGTGTCCATTGTCTTATTAAAAAAAACTAAACTACTACCAATTTGTGATTTTTCTCTTTCTTGCATGCATAAGCAAAAAAAAAAGTTACAGGATTCTAAAATATAGAGAATTGGAAGAAATTTTGATTAGATTTATTTGAAAAATATTAATTAGTTCATGTTTTGTTTTTTTATGTTTTTGTATTCTTTTGGTTTGTTTCTTTTATAATTGACAATGAAATGTGTATTAAAATATCAAAAATAAAAGTGTTTTTTATTTGCAACAATTAATTTAAAATAAAGGAAAATCTTGAAGACCTGTCGAAAGATCAAATGACTTGTAGCGATACTTTCGCATTTTTCTTATGTGATCTATAGGAGTATGTGTGTCCAAGCCTTGGTAGTCGCCTTTTGGTGGTGCTGTTCCATAGTTCTGGGTCAGATCCGAGCGGATAATGCGATTCATAAGCCATGGCGGTGATGCCGAAGTAAGCTATTCATAAAAATAATATATAAATCAATAATGACCCTGGACAAAAACATTAAATGATGATATATTGTAGAAGTAGGATTGGTATAGAGATCTCGGGGATCACATTATTGCCAATTATTCTACCGTCGACCAGTATTGCGCAAGCTCTGCTGTAATTCGACTCATAGATTAATGTTTCCAGGATAATTACTGATCACCTAAACGTCTAAAGACTGTGTATCTTTATCTTAGATTTCTTGGCGACTGGCATAACAGTTCAAAGCTGCTCAGGTTTAAACCATTGTGATATTATGGATAAGCAAGTTGTTAATTTAAAATCAGGCGAAAGGCTCGCTCGTCTAGTCATTTGGTTCCTTAAAAATAGAAACAAAACCTTTCACGACACAGATGCGACTTTTAGATTAGACTTTTTTTCCCGAGTCGTGTCCTATACCAAGGATATAAAAAGGACATATAGAAGTCAGTTTCATATAGAATGGTAAACATCCACATGTCTATAAACTTTGTGCTCGCTGTTAAGGCTGCCTTGAATCCGCTGGTAGATTTCCAGGCTAGCAGTGACTTCCCTGTCACTCTTAGCAGCATCCTTTCGGGCCATAACCACAGAGGCAGCGAAAGGTCGCATTCCATGGCTGTAGATGTCCCGAAAGGATTTGCGGTTTTCGATATACGAGAGCACCGTGTGTGTGCCAGGCATCGAGGACAAGACATATACGCTCCAAGCTTCTCAGGCCGGCACTGAGGTGTTCAAGTTCTTATTATGCGACCGCCAACTTTTTCTGCAGAAGTTGGCCGAGTCAAAATAGTGATAGCCTTGAAGTTTAAAAACGAAAAAGCCCCCTGACAAGATGGAAATGTGAAAATTACTTATGAGAAACAGTCATCATTTGCTTATCCATACAAATTTAATTAACCCTCTATCCTAACGGCTACTTTATATATATTGGAGATAAAGATTTGTGAGCGAGATTTTTTCTGTAACTAAACATTTAGTTGCGTGATTTTATAATGTTTAAACCATTGTAAAAACTATAAATAAGTTTTTTCAATGCAATAAAACAGTTTACCGGTTTTGCAACCGACGGATTCGGATTTCTGTAATCATCTTGTTGTGTAGTTAAATAGTCCATTACTCCAAAGTCTGATGGTAGTTGAGCCAATCCAGCACTCTTCATAAGCTTGTTCCTCCCTGGTGTACTAAACGAAAACTTTTGTTGAACACAATTTTCATACCTATCTGAGAGCCTTCTGAATCGATAGGTTTATTTATCACTTTTTCTTTTATTTTATTATTATTACATACATTATTTATCACTTTTTATAAGACCCCCTGTATTGTTCAAAGTAATATGTAAGTTAAATATACCTTACAAGTTTATAAAAGTGAGTAATACGCACGCTAAATCTGAGATTTAACGAGTGTTCGGTTTATCAGTAGTGAACGCAATGCTGTGTTGCCGCCTGCTCTTTAAAAAAATGGCCTAGTCGATATTGACTTACTCAGTACAAGGATATGAAGTGAAGTTAACAAGAGGCTTGTAAATGTATACGGGATTCGTTTTCGTGAAAATTTGTTGAAGCATGTGTCCAGTTTCCGTAAGTCTCACTCCTTGATCGTCGTCGCCAAGGCGTAAATAAGTACTTAAATGATTACTCAGATGGTCGCGGTATACATCATTATCTTTCTTTTCGGCTCTTATAGCAAAGTCCCAATTTTCTACCTTAGTTTTAGGACTGTAAATATTTTTAGAAAATAATATCTGTTGCGGTTTTTTTGCCATTGGGCTTTTAGTTCTCATTTTGTTTAGGTACTGTACAGAAAAACGAAGGAGAAAATATTGACGTTAGTTTTTATGACACTTATTTTTTTTAATTTACGTATCAATTGAATTATTAGAACTTACAGTCGGACATAGTTTATAGTTATACGAATTGATTGGCAAATGATAATTGTGTACACAGGTGTGTATATGTGAAATATCTAGTACCATTTTACCAAGTTACCATGCGCTGTCCACCGTAATTGCAGACGACACAGCCCTTTACGCCACGGGCCCAGCTCCCAGAGATATCACTCTCAACCTCCAGAATGCTGCCAATAGCCTTGGCGAATGGATCAAATCCTGGAGGACAGATGTCAACCCCGACAAAAGTACGGCCGTTTTCTTTATTCGTAAAAGCAACGTCCGACTTATTGAAGGGAAAGTCACCCGTCACGACTCGGGTAGGAATGACTTGGGTCAAGTCACCATTTTCGGCCGACCGATCCCCTGGGAGAAGAAGGCCAAATACCTCGGAGTCATTCTCGATGAGAGACTCACATTCTCAGCGCACGTTACAGCAGTCCGCAACAGAGCCATATATATCTCTGGCCGTCTCAGTTGTCTACACAACCGTTACAGTAAAATGTCCCTAAGACATAAACTTCTCTTATACAAGACATGCATCAGGCCGATTATGGCCTATGCATGCTCTTCCTTTGCGCACATCAGCCCGCGAACCCTATACCAACTACAGGTAGTCCAAAATAAATTTATCCGTTCGGCAACCAGCGCCGAATGGTATCAACGCAACGTCGGCCTGCACTCCGACTGCAGGCTTCCGACAATCAAACAATACTTCAAAAAGCTAACAGAGCAGTTCTTCGAACTAGCTGATACCCACCCAAACCCTCTGGTGGTCAAGGATTGTACCTACCATCCGGCGCCCGATGCGCCCGTTCATAACCGTCGTCCGCCTAACGTCCTGACCGATCCGGACGAAAAAGAAGGGGGCGACGGCCGATCGGACCCACCGTCTGGGGTCCAGCCAACCAACATTACACACACAGTTAGTGTCACCACACCAAACACAATAGGTCGTCCACGCCTTAGGGCTAGGAGAAACCTCACCGCGAATAGGAATATTTCCTATCTATGTCGAAAACTGATACTATTCTTGCATTGCTCTTAATGATTATTATTTTTTAAAATATATTTATCCAATAAGAAAATAAACAACCGAGACGCCGGAGCAGATTAAAGATAAATAAAAATCGATTTTAAACATATACCTAGGAATAACTCAATATCAATAAAGCTATTACGATGATAACCTTCTAATAAACACTTATAATACGAAAAAGTATTAAAACTGGCGAAGGTTGATAAAGGCGATATAAGTATCCCTTAGAACTTAGCGATAAACAAGCGTAAGATAGAGGTATGTAAATGGAATGCTTATAGTAGTAATGAGGTAAAGTTAAAATTTGCTATGTAATAAATATATATTAAAACATAGATATATTAAAAATTGCTTAAACAAAGCTGTATTATTTAAGACGCATCAATTGATAATATTTGAAAGCAAGAAACTTTCCCGATATTAAAAAAAGACATAAGAACTTAATGGTATCACAAGATAGAATTGTTTGGAAATGGGTTTGAATTGCTTGGTATCGCTGAAAATAGAAGAGAAGTAAAAAAATTCTGCGATATTGTTTTCACACATTTTCTTTGAATATTTCTCTCGTTACAAGCATTGTAAGGAGAGTACTAAATTAAGAGAAAATATAAATATGTAAGTTTATATCTTGATGTCTGATGATTCTTTTTTACTACCACTATAATGAAAACATTATAGTGGTAGTAAAAGAGCAATGTTAATTGAATTGATTTTTTGACTTTTGAGATACAGATTGTTATAAAGGTAGTTTAAAATATAAGGCGACTTTAAGCGCCTTTACAATGGAAATTGCGAGATATTTTTTAATATATCAAACGTTTCACAATTACTTTAATGTTTTTTTTTATTTAAAAAAAAGCTTATCTAAAGCTTTTCCATTTCCTATTCCATAACCATTCATTATTTAAGAAAAGTTTGACAAAGATGTTTATTCATGAAACGTTCATTATAGACAATAAATTTTTTATCAAACAAATTATTCTTTGAAATATATTTTTTTCAGAAAACAAAATATTTTTCCCCGTATAATATTAGGAAAAAATATTTATATTATATATATGTGTGTGTGTGTGTTTTTATAGTATTTAGTGTTGGCAAGCCAACCACAAGGTGATCGAGGCTAAAAACCATACGAAATTTCTTCATTGCTATTTTATTAAACGCGTAAAGTAAAACGCGTTTAAAGAATATCGTACTCTTTACTAATCAGCTGTAGAAAGTAGGCCATCATTACCTTATATCACTATTATAGTAGGATTCTGGTTTCTATAGCTTTATAAAAGTTTTATAAAACAGTTTAGAGTGTTTGTAAATACCAAAAAATAAAAATAAATTATAATAGTTCCTAAAGCAGCGTTATCTCGTATAATTCTATTAACAATAACATTTTTTTTTTACTTATAAAATTGTCTCTGTCAGTTTTAAAGAGTTTATTGTCAATGCAATCTAAATAAAAACGAATATTTTCTGAGAAGTAAGTCTACGATCCTGTCATAAATTGTTGTTTTCGTAACATGTTTAACTCATAAATTGATTCAATTTTCTTGGTCTAATGCAGTGCCACGATCCATGCATTATAATTGTATCATATACTAATAAAAATGACCCACGGTGGTGCAAAAAAACTAAAAAAATGTAGTTGCGTGAGTAATTAACACTAAATGTTGTTTGCGGAGCAGCAACCATATATAGTAATCGTTTCACGCACGAACGGGCTTTACCAATTAATATAATAAGGCCTTTAATGTATTGGCTATCTTTAAAAGAACAAGTTTCTAGGTTTCAAATAGAATTCTGTTTCACCGCAAAATAGTGCTTTGATCATTCAGCTTTTTCGAGTTCGAGGTACTTAAATGTAAGGCTATTGATATATTTGTTTTATTATTATTTATTTAGTTACATATTTATTTTTTAATAATATAAAATGACAGCTAAAGGCTTGATTAAGACCTAAATAAATATTTGTACTCCCACCTTTTTAAAAAAAGTAACTTCAAAAATTTAAGATTAAAAAAGGAATAATGTAAAAAATAAAACGTTATTGTTGTCTTTAATATGTAAATCAATATAAAAAAAATCTTAAAATTCAGCATCTCATGTTTTTAATTTTTGCATTAAACAACAATAAATAGATAGATACAATGTATGAAAAATGAAAAGAAGATACACATGGGAAAGCTTTCATCTTTCATCCTGTTTAAAATAAATAAGCATACAAATTTATTCTCATGTCAAATTAACAAGGTAGGAATAAGAAATCTATATAGATTGTATCAAAAATAAGAATATTGAAAAAAATTAGATATATAAATGTTCATCCTGTAGATTTTCATTGATGCTACAATTCATACTTATAGGAGTCAAAACTCGCGGTGGTGGGGGAGAAGGTGCTGACAATGCTTGTTTTAATTTTTGTGCCACTCGCCTTCCTAAGTCTTGATCCACTAAATAGAATAATTTTATCAGACGTCTTTGTAAGAACGGAGGCGAGTTCAATAGTGCAAAAGAAACTGTATTATTGGCAAGCCTATCCCTTTCGTCGTCAGTTTGGATTATATGGTTATAAAAATAAGAAGGACCGTCTAAATCGACAGCGTTACTTTCATAAACCATAATTTGTTCCTTCGGATAAGACGGATCGACAAATTGAATCGGCCCACTAAAGGAATTGGGAAAGTAATTAGGCGCATCTTTCATATTGTCCTTAACAGGAGAAACTCCATCACGGTTATAATTTTTTGCATAAAGTGGTCTATTCACTTCTATTTTATTGTAATTAATGCCTAGACGATAGGTTTGAGTAGCTGGATATGCTATACTTCGACCTTTAAACACCAGATCTTTCGGACCAGATATACCGGGAATTAGATTTCCTGGATTAAATGCACTTTGTTCCGATGTTCGGAAAAAATTGTCAGGATTCTTATCGAATACTAATCTCCCGATAGTGACAGTTCGATAAGTACCTTTCTTCCATAACCTAGTGATTTCAAATGGATTGTAATCCAAATTTACTAAATCGTCGACTGTCAGTACGTCCATTTCCAATCTCCAAGAGGGATAATTTTTCTCAGCGATTGCATTGTACATATCTCTTACAAAATAGTCAGGATCTTGTGAATTGATTCTTATTGCTTCTTCCGAAGGTAAATTTTCTATACCTTGAAGTGTTCTAAAATTAAATTTAACGTAATATTTTTCTCCTTTAGCATTATATATTTCGTATGTGTGAATAGGAAAAACATCCATTTTTCTGAATCCATTAGGTAAGCCACTATCAGAGAGTAGTCTTAAAAATCCATTTATAGCATCAAATTTTAATGTAAAAACATCAGCCCTAGCGGTGGAATCAAATAGGTTGGTACGAGGGTTTCGACGCGTTGCGTGAACAATACTAAAAAAGTACTCGGGATCTTTATAGAAATATACGGGCGCATTTAAACATAAAAGATCAAGATTTCCCTCCTTTGTGTAAAATTCAACAGCGTCGATTCCCCCTAGGTTTTGTGCCGTACTAGAAAATCTACCAACAACAGGAGTTTTTTTGCCGATGCCATTAAATACGTCTGCTTTCGTGTATTCAGAGACATCATGTGTAACTTCAAAGTATCCAAGTGCCGCTGTTCCTTTGGCAGCTACAACTCTCTCCGGTATTTTTTCAGACACAAAATGTAATATGTTATCAATAAAAAATTTGTTCAATAATAAATCACTATTCAATGCATTCGTTTTTCTGATTTCCACTTGTTCTCCTGAACTTACAGTTAATAAACCAATTGGTTTCTGAAAGCAATACACTTGTGTATAAGTACTGTGATTTAACCCAATCCTATACATTCTTTACTACAATACAAATACATTGAAGGAAAATACATAAAAATCAAGGAGAATTTGTAATTATTTTTATTTCTTAATCAATTACATGGGGACCAACAGGATTATAAATATTTTATAAGGATTAGGTAATTAATTAGGATTTGAATATTTCAAAACCTCTTCTAAATCAAATATGACATTTAAACAGAATATAATTTTAGAATATTTACAATACATTGTTTAACTTATGAGGTCATAGCTATACTAAGAATAAAGAAAAAGCAATAAAACGATTTCAAATGGCTCCTTTTTTAATTTAGGGTACATTTTTACTACAATTAAAATGCAGTCATAATACCTGAAATAGTCGGTTTAATAATTGATAAATTACTAATATTAAATTAATTATTTAAAAAATATATATTAGCAATGTAGGACATACCGGATGACTTTTTCTAAATTCATAAAGCTGTCTTACAGCAGGATCGGTCCTGTTTTCGTACATTTGGGATACGAACTCATATTCATTGCCAAAGACAAATGAATAATCCCGAAAGAAGATTAAGAATGTTTGACTTCATACTGGTATTCGATGACTATAGCATATGAATATTTAACATTCGTTTTTATCGGTATTCGATAATTAAAATTCAACTATGCAATTACAATTATAACATTGCAATTATGTTTACAAGCGATAATTGAATTTAACAGTTGGTGTTTCTTTAAATAGAATATTTATCCGATTTAAGTCCTATCCGAATAAATCTATAAGAAAAAATACTCACGAACTAAAATTAGCATCTTACGTTAATGAAACAGCTATGAGAATGCAATCAAAATGTTTTGTAAAGTATTATAAAAACCTTTTAATAGATTCCACTTTCGGTTTTCAACCTACGTATTTAAAGCAAAATCTAGAAATGCCTTCAGTCAAAAAACGAAAATTACATAAGGACTGTTTACCTAGTCCACTGTATAACCACGGCAAGGTAGAAAAAGGAATCACATTAGTAATTGACAATAGAAAAAGAAACTAGTAGTCTTATGTCTTATGTTCAACTGACGGCAGTAGCTTTTAGCCTACGCGACTCAATACTCATGTAAAACTTCATCGGGCACCACATCCACGGGAATCCTTGGCTTCCACGGGTTGGAAAAGCCGAGCGACTGCAGCGTCATAAATACATATTTTATGGAGTATGCGGGAAAAAGAGCAAGCGGCTCACCGTGTGGACAACGATAACCCATGGTCTTTGCGACCTCGAACGTTCTACAAATGCATTGTCCCCCTTCAAGATGGGACTTTGGTAGGGAAAGGGGATGAGGAGACAAAAAAGAAACGGGGAGACTGGAAAAGGAAGGAGCAGGGAAGGAGAAGGCCAACGGCCACCTCAATCACCAGACTAAACGTGGAAGCAGAAACACTTTCACTTAACACCAATTTTCTGTGAGATTGTGGTACTTTTGAGCCGGCCCATTTCGACTATTTTGATTAAATAGAGATATAACGTCTTAAATGAGTGGATAACGAGTGCAGTGCTATGTTGTTATGGGCGGGAATGTTGCTTATCATTAGGCTTACTCGTCTCTTCTCTTCGTCTCCTAAAAAACCCTTGTCTTTCAAGTTCTCTATCATTCTTCGGTTGCTTTTTATAATTGCTATTTATACATATTTTCTAGCAATAACATTGATAAATCCTAGACGATTAAGCATTACTTATGTTTACATTTGGATAAAAAGATCTTTGAATATAGTTTAGTTTAAAATCCACGCATTTTGTCGGGGAACAGGAATTGAATAATGTTCTGGATTGTACGCGTAATGTATGGTAGGTCTAGCAATTTTTTTAAAGAATTAATTAAAAAATTATTAGTCAACTTTATGTTTGACTTGTAATTTAACTGAATTTGTATACTTAATTACGGTTCTAATGTGAGTAATACATATTTAATAATAAGTATCAGTAATTCTCATGTGCCTTCTTCATTAACCATTTATTTGAAATAAAAGAAAATTTGTTCAAAATAGAAATCGGTACGTAGCTGCTTCTTTATCTTAATAATAGAAAATTACCTTTATTTGTTATTAAATCAAATCAAAATTTATTTACTTAAATAGGCCTTTACAAGAACTTTTGAAAGGTCATTTTTATACAGGGTGGGCCAAAAATTTTTGCAAATAGCAACACTTGATTTCTTTCTTACAACAACTTTTTAACCCAAGCTTTAATTAAATTAACACTTGGACACTCATTTACACGTTGTAATCCGTATTCAACTCTAAAGAGGCGTCGTACAGTAAC
>DWHO01000803.1:0-17752 GCA_018247575.1 Eurytides lysithous rurik
TGGGCGGTGGTGATCACTTACCATCAGGTGAGCCACTTGCTCGTTTGTCAGACTAATCCGTAAAAAAAAAAATTAAATAAAGCTTAAAAATAAGAGACAAAAAAAAAGAACAACAATAACAAAAAAAACAGTAAATTATAAACTTGCTATTAAACAAATAAAATAAAATGGATGATACACGATACTTTATCACATTATAATTGATTCGGTTATATGTCGTAATGTGAAGTAAACCACGAACAAGCTGTTTTATTTAAATTACTAGTGATCTAGGAATTCGTTTAGAGCGTAAAAATTAATTTCAATTAGTGAAGTTTTTTAAAGAACATTGTAATTTGTGCAAAAAAATTGTAATAAGTAATGTTTGAATATTTCTGGCGCTTTCAATTTTAAATATTTTCTGATGCTACAGATTAAGACAAAGAGGTAGTTAATTTTAATAGACTTAAGACCTAAAAGTGCGATAGAATGTTCGTGGGATATAGCTGTGTTTACGAGCATAAATTTACATGTCGGCGAAAGCATTTTAATCACCGCCCTCACAAAGTTAACCGTTTCCGAATACTTTACGCACAAAATGATGACAATGTCGCATTAAATTTTTATTAAAGGATTCCTTGCTCCGTTGGAACCCCTCGACGTGCATTCCTATCGGGAACTTCTGAAACACCCGCTTACTTCCATGCTTTATCTTTCACAATGCGTAAATAGACAATTTAACGCCAACAGATGTACGAGTATAAGTGGTGGGATTGCTTTGCGAGACTGCCTCGAGTTGTGTTGTTGGGGCTGCCAGTGATTCCACTGACAAGCAATGCTTACAAGGAAATGTTGCCAGCACAATTATATAAGATGATATATTTTTTTAAAAAACCTAACTTCGAGAATCCGTATAATAGAGCGAAATGGCAATGCCAACACGCTCTTCTTGTCACAAAAAAAAAACAATACAATTTTTGTCATATCATAGAATGCACATAAAATGATCGGAATATAGTTAAATTTAAAACAAAATCAAATAATATTGAAAATCTAATGTGGATCGGTTCGTCATCTCTATCATTTGAAATTAACGTGAATTTAGTAAATCATAACATGTGTTTTTATTTATTCTCTCCGGCTCTGAAAATTAATTTTCTTGAATATGCATTTTCTTATTTATTAGCCGTGATTTGGGCTATTGGGCTAGGTAACAACTGAGCGTGTGTTTTCAGCCTCCGAATAAAGCGAATCGTGGCCGCCGTCGTATTTAATCAAGCGACCAAATGCGCCATTCCAACGGATCTATACGAGATTATCACGTTATTAATGAAGGCCGCGATTTAATTATTCCCGCCTCCTTTCTACCAACCTCCCTGATAGAGGCTCATTGACGAACTAAAGTATGACGTCATTCCTGCTGAAGGTGTGTTAGTGGATCTATTGTTGCGTATTTTAAGAGAGCCCATTCCCAATATATCGGCGATGTTTTTTCAGCTGTCCTCACGATGCCAAAGCTTCGTTTGAAACATAGGTGATCCATATCTGTATCGATATAACTTTTGATAGTGATCATCCAACATAAGATGGATCGCTAGCTCATTGTTAACACGTTCACTGCTGACCCAAAAAGTCGTTCAATATAGCGATGCGACTTTCCGCGCGCATTTTTTTATAATAATCATTTTTTTGTTACAAAACAAACGTGTGTGTTACGTGCGGGCAACACATATAGTGTTGCCCGCACGGGAGAACCGACAGGAAAACATCGGTGTGTTTACCTCACTGCGAGACGCGATTTATTTCGAACACACATTTTGTGTTAAGCACGCGCGTTTCAGAACTATTTTCACACGACGGTTGTGTTTCAGCAGTGAATGTGTTAATAAACTGACATCACTGACACATCGCTGCATCTCGGAAGCGTACTTCAGCTAGGTCACAATCTATATTGGAAGATGATGAATATGGTACTTAATTCAAATTCTGTTAGAATTATTTTTGACTTTTGTAACTTCATATAAACTATTAATTTTTTTTACTGCCTTCGTGGCTTTGTTTTTTTTTTGTTATCGGGGGGGGAAATCTTCAAAAGATATCCTGCCTTCCGGGGAGAAGACAGGATTATGTGGGATTCCTACCCACTAAAACCCCCTCGGCGACCATCCTCAGTGCTTTGAGAGGGCTCCGGATCTCCTACGGAACGCACCGGTGTGCCTTCGTGGCCTAGTGGTTTACGCTTCAAAAATGGGCGGTGTAGGTTCGAACCCCGGGAGGATAATCGCTGTATGTTCTTGTTTTTTTAAATGGGTTAGGTTTTATAGCATGTCATCTGTTGGTCAAAGGCAGCTGGATCAGGCAAATGATGTAAAATGATGTCAACTGGATATTTGCAGTATGTCATTCTTTGAGCCCAAATTCAGGCGCAGCATTTTGGACCTTTATATTTAGTAAGTGCACAAATTCAATGTCCAACCAAGTTTAGTGTATTACTTTATGGATTTTTACTTCTTTTTATTCCTATCAGGCTATCTAACCTGTATATTTTGCATGGATACGTGAAAAATTGTGTATTCAAACCTGTTACAAAATATTTTTATTTTATTAAAATGAAACCACATGCGATGCTTTTCGTTATTTAAATGATGTATAAATATGCGACCTTGAGGTGCAAATACCGAAATTAGAAGTTTACATTCGCTTACTTCGAGTTAAACTCTGACAAAATTTTATTCAACTTTGGACATGAAATACGCAGAATAGTGATAACAAAAGTCTGTTGCTTGTCAAAAGCACTGTACTAAATATTATTTTTGGCCATTTATTTATTCCATTGGATGGCCATTTTTTTCATATATCTTGGCGTCTTTTATGTTGACTAGACTGGCTTTGACTGACTATTTAGACTGGCCCGTTGGTGTAGTGGTTAGTGCCCCTGACTGCAAAGCCAAAGGTCGTGGGTTCGATTCCCACCCAGGACAAAATATTTGTGCGATGAGCAGAGGTATTAGTTCTGTGTCTGGATGTTATTTATCCATATAAGTATTTATTTTTAAATATATATATGTATATCAGTTGTCTGATTACCTGTATTAACAGGCACTGCCTAGTTTGGGATCAGATGGCTATGTGTAAGATGTCCCCTAGCATTATATTTTTTATAGGATATGAAATAGCGTGACGAGCGTGTTTTATGATGGTAAGCTACAAGTTTGCCCATAGCACGCAAATTAATTTCATTGGCGCCGGTACCGGGGTTTGAAATCAGCTTATCTGTGAATATCGAATTACTTATAAGCAAAAAAAAAACACAAGCGTAAGCGGTCGTCGCAGTACTGAGCTATCATTCTTTAAATCGTTTTCACTAGGGATCGCCTAGTGGTCATCGAATCGGCCAGAGGTTTATCTTTGTATCTCTTTATTCATTAAATAATATAGTTCTTTTATTGTGACATGTATGAATAGAAAAATCCCTTGTTTGACGTAACAAATTAACAGCCTATATACGTCCCACTGTTGGGCACAGGCCTACTCTGTACAGAAGGTATAGGCCAAAGCCCACACGGCCCCAATGCGGATTGGTGGACTTCACATATCTAAGAAATATTTCTTTTTCCTAAATATGTAGGTTTCCACGCCATGTTTTCCTTCACCGTTGAGCACGTGATAAATCAGCGCTGAAAAGTGTTAATTACAAATTAATAAATTCATTGGTTTAAAGTCAACGGTTTCAACCAATGAGTTTATTTATTTTTTCAATTCATTGGTGTAAAAAACACGTATTGAATTAAAAGCGAACGAGCGAGCTTATATATATATATTATGAATAACGTACAAAAGCTTTAGATTTTTGCAAATCTCGTTAATATAAACTATAACTAACACTACCAAGATCATCCGTTTTCCTGAGCGCTATAGGCTTTAAAAAGGGTAAAGTTCTCTTTCACATAACGATATATAGATTTATTTTAAATATATTTCAAGATACACGCAGATAAATTAGCTGATAGACGATAAAAGTATAAACACTATTTATAGAGGCATCGTTTAAGGCTGACCTAATTATAAGTTAGCCTTATGTTAATTGTAACATTTTAGCACAAATTGAATAGATAATTAATGTTATAATTACGGGATATTGTTTACGATATGCCTCAGCTATTAATTTGTATGCCGTAATCAGTATATTTAATGTCTCCAATGTTCATCCATCCGTACATGACACATGTAAACAATACATATGTAGGAACTAATTAATTAGAAGTTCCGTATAACATTAAGCTTCACGTATATTGTCATTTTTATTATGTGTTTATATATTCTTACTAAAAAAATAATAGGTACCTTAAGGTCTTAACGTCCGTATAGGAATTACCGTCGGTTAGTAAAATAAATTAATTGTTATGAAGGAAGAAATTTCGTACTTTATATATATGTTATAAGTACTTACAAAAACAATTTAGTATGGAATTATAGAATCGATTCGAGTAGAATTTAGACGTGGACTTACTAAACGAGGAGCTCTAACAAATTATAGCTGACACTAAAAAAGAGCATGTAGGAGTAAAAAAAGGGAAGGAGAGTAGGCTATCATTAAACAAACAGTCATTAATAGAACGGCGTAGGCAAATGCAACAACAAACACAAATCGATCAAAGAAATTTAAATGAAAGCAACAAAGCAATACAGAAATCAATAAAATTAGACCTTAGATTATAAAATACCGAAATTATAGAAAAAAACATAAATCATATTAAAAGACCAAAAGTTTTTAAACGTATGATCAGTCAAAGTAAGCAAGAAATAAGCAAACTAAAAAATGAGGCCGATAATTAAATCACTGATTGAAATCAGATACTCGCTGTCGTTGAAGAGTTGTATCGCAACTTATATACATCCAATTCAGCTGAACCGAACGTATTAGATCCTTCAGATCCTAGAGCACCCCTCTTGGAACATATTTGAGGAAATGAACTGCCCCTCATAATGGAGGACAAAATTAGTTTCGCCTAATGGCAGATGAAAAGGGAGACAGCTTCTAGGAAAGATGGTATTACAATAGAGATGCTGCAAACGAGGGGAGAAAGAGTCCCGGTATAACTTTTTAATACTGTATTTGAGAGCAGCAGAATGTCATACGCCTAGAAGAATGCGGTAGTTACGATCTTACATAAGAAATGTGATAAGAGCAGATTACAAAACTATTACCCCATCAGCCTACTCTCCCAGGTGTACAAGCTGTTTGCGAAGGTCCTGCGTAACAGACTGACCGAGTATTGGACGAATACTAACGAGTGGAGCAAGCGCTATTCCGGAGCGGATACTCCAGTGTCGAACATATACATAGCAACTGATGGAGATATGCAGGGAGTATAACCAGCCACTGTGTCTTGCCTTTGTCGATTATGAAAAGGCATTTGACACAGTCGAACACTGGGATTTGTTCCAATTTCTCCATCGTTGCGGAATTGGCAAAATATACGTTGATATCCTCCGGGAGCTCTACAGTCGCGCCTCGATGCAGGTGCGAATGCACACATTGACAAACCCAGTGGCTCTAAGCCGAGGTGTGCGACCAGGAGATACTCTTTCCCCTTAGCTTTTTACGGATGTTCTCGAGGACGTACTGAAGACTGTATTTCTAAGTGGTACCAAGCTAACGCCCCTGAAGTTCGCAGATGATATATGATGATACCTTTGGCGGAAAATGTCGCAGATCTATAATACATGCTTGAAAACCTGTACACAGCATCTTTGCAGGTTGGCCTCAGAATGAATATGTCCAAGGCAAAAATCATGGTGAGTCATTCGTCGGTACCAGACATTACCGTTGGTACTAAAATAGCCCTATAAAGGGGGTCAAGGACTACTTATATCATGAACATTGTTTATATTTTGGTCGAGATCACAAGATCGCTTCAGCTGGATTGGGCTGCGTTTGGGAAACTCAAGAACGTCTTCAAATCGAAGATCCCTCAGTGCCTGAAGACCAAGGTATTCAACACAAAATCGAAGTCGCACAGCTAGCCATGGAACGTTCCATGTTAGACGTCAAGCTACATGACGGTATTTGCAATGCGGAAATTAGACGTCGTATCAGGGACGTCGATGTTGGTAAACGAATCACGAGACTGAAGTGGGGTAGGTGGAACACTTAGCGCGAAGGGACAATGGAAGATGGAACAAAGCAGTAACGGAGTGGCTGCCGAGAGAAAACGTCCAGTAGGTAGACGACCAGGCCGATGGACAGACGACATCGTCACGATAGCTGACAGACAGTGGATGCGGAAGGGTCAGGACCGAAGTAGATGGTATAGTAGAAAAGAGGCCTATATCCAACAAAGGTTCATCTATTGTTGGGTATAGGCCTGCTGGCGTAAGCTGATTGATTCATTGATTGATTACGAAATTGAAATTTCTATATAAATTTAAGGATGTTTTTTTTTCAATTTTATCAGCATACTCGGAATGTACCGTGCTCTCTTTTAAAGTACCTTCCCCATATCCATAATTAATCCTTCCATGTGTTTCTGCAGGGCAGGTATTTTAAACGCGATATTTCAAGTTTTCCATTTTGTGAGCAGAAAAGGAAAAGCAAATAACAAAAGTATCACTAAATTCGAAACAGAAATTCACGAGCCTCGATTTTAAATAATTTTGGATTTTCAGCCAGTTCGACAAAACGCTCAATGCGTAGGGATTTCAATGAATTCCATAATTCATTCATGTTGTTTATGAGAATTCATGTTATTCGACATAATGAATTACGTATCAAGTCGTTTACCGACATGTTTATTTATTCACGTATCATATGGATACAAATTCAAGTAATAAGCTTGTCACTGCCAAAATGGCAATAATTGACTTGTTAGTCAAGTTATGGCATCAAATTACCAGAGTATGCATAATAATACACACCACCACTACACACGAGTAGCTGGTGTTCATAACTTTGCATGTTGACTACTAAAATTAATTACTTTATTATTTTTAGATAGATTCTGATACAGTGCGTCTAGAAATAATTAAAAGTATGTTGTGATTTTCATAAGGTGTTAAAAATTATGTAGCGTTATTAACTAAGACTTTTATTTATCGTAGATTTTTTAGAATTTGATCACCCAGAAGAAATTTGTAATTTTCTCTTGTATGTTTATAGTAATTATAAACTTGAGCAAGAAATAATTGATAAAATTATTATTATACAATTATAACACCCATCAATCGTAAATAAATATTATACGGTTTTTAAGTTTTTCATATATAGCAAATCTACAAATTAATTATTGCCATAAAGGTTGGCTAGATATAATTTAATGTATTTTTTTATTAACTTCTTCTATTAAAAGTTCTTTAGGCTTCTAAATAGGATAATATTTGGAGTTTCTTTTTCCTTAATTAATTATAAATTTAATAATTGTTAATATTGTTTGTTGGTGCCATATTAAAAATAATATATTTTAAGTAAACCATTTGCGTATTAGCCATAATTAATATAATCTGTATTGTTAAGAAATCGTTGTTTGTCGAATGAAATAGACGCAAAAATGATTTTATTTGTTTGTTTTTCAAACAGCAACATAGAAATAGATTGATACGATTTTTAGGAATGTATAGCGGTGTAGCCTGATTGAAAACTGACAAAAAATGACCTTTACAAAGTCGATACTCACGCTACCGTGAAAGTCCTAGTGTGATCAATGAGAAAGGGAGAAAAGCATCTGTGGGATCACCTCAAGTTAAATCTCGAGCGAGTTAGTAACAAAAACGACCAGTCAGCGAAGGTTGGCCTGATACAAGTTAATGTTGTGCTTGTTTAGGCTACTTTGACAACAGGCGTCAGAGATTTACGAATGGGGTACTAATTACTGTCTATTCGACTACATCAAAATTGAGTTGAGATGGCAATTTCAGCTTTGGAAATATTTTACGTGGTTTAAATTATGTTTTTTTACAAGACGACGGTTCACCTTTACTATGGTAATCATGCAAAAGCATAAAAGTTAAGTACGTTCTTCACAGAAAAAAAAATCCACCAGTCACAGATAAAATCTCGGTTCTGAATAAATTCGCAGATTTAAAGATCGATGTAGTTTCCAAGAACTGAACTCGATCAAAAGAGCTACTCTGGTCAAGTGAAAATTAAATTGAAATTGAAATATTCAATCGTCGGTGGCGCCGACTTGTACCAATTAAAATAAAGTCTACAAATGTCAGCTAATCAAATATGTTTCCAGTGAAAGAAGTTCCGAAGCTATCAGTGAAATCTGTTGGCACACAAAACTGTGGTAGCTCAGGGTCCGAACGCTCACTTAACTTAGTTCGAATTTCGATTTCGGTAGCAATGAATATGATATTTTGTAATTAACAATTTAAACTGCTGATTTACCACGTACTCAACGGTGAAGGAAAACATCGTGAGGAATTTAAGAAAAGATGAGAAATTCTTATATATATGAAGTCTGCCAATGCCACTGTACAGAGGAGGCCTGTGCCCAGCAGTGGGACGTATATATTGTACCAACAAGGAATTGTTAAGGAATTGTCGGACAAAAATATACACAGGAATCTTTTCAGTATTAAGGCTTAACATACTGTAACGGTATTTTAAAAGAGCAACTGTTGAGTTTCTCGCCGGCTCTTCTCAATAGAACTGCATTCCGAGCCGGTAGTAGCTTTCTCACAAACAAAATATAAAAATGACGATTCAAAAGTGCTTGTAAAGGCCTATTAGAATAAATATAATTTGATTTGTTTTGGCATAGATCTTCCAAATAAAAAATATTTCAACTAAAACTAAAACCAATGCCGGAAGCTTGAAATAACTCTGAAATCGGGGCTTAGTGGTCACGACACAACTATTAAATATACAATCTAATAATATTGTTGATGTAGAATTTTATAAAAAGTTTGAATCTGTTTGAAATAACGGCGAAGAAGTTCTGTTTATGTCATTCCGACGCTTCCTTATTTCCATGAACGAGTTATCCGTTCCGCTTTTTAAATCGGTCCGGCGAGTAATTGCTTTTATCCTCTGGTCTTAGTGCATTTGACAGTTTTCTTCAGGGAACACAAACACGATTATCTGAACGCATATTCCATATGAAAAAAATTCTTAGTAACGATGATCGACTATTATAGAATGTGATGCAAAATTGAAAAAATAAATTTGGCTTTTATTTTGATTGACACACACACACATGTGTGTGTATATATATAAAAGCCAAATTTATTCAATTTTGCGTCATATATATATATAGAAGTATAGAGTATAGTATAGTATACTACCCTACTGTGATACTTCGAGTATACTATACTATACTTAGTCTTGTTTGCAACTTAAACATGTGCAAGAAAAATTAGTATTATTTTCAATAATAGCAATATTAAAGGCCTGATAACATATGAACGGATATGCATGTAGTGTAATATAAATTTGCATAAAAATAAAACTCTGTTTTTAACTTACTTTTCCCTTTTCATTTCCAACCCCAATCCCAATTTGTCATTCGATAGCTATACGTAATTAGCGCTAACCAGTAAACCAACGAAAAAGCAGTCATTAATATTTATAATATTATTCCAAACGCCAATCAATATTGGGTAAAAATTACCTTTGAGTGGTCTAACGTTGTATAAATTTCAGTAGCCATTATCTCGTCGAAACGAATTTAAACCACTGGAGCCCGTGGGAAACAGAACCACTAATCTATTTATAATTACAGTCGAACCATTATATTTGTTGCTTGATAAATTCTGTGAATAACGTTAATTAAGTTTTTGCGGTTTAACACTGTCTGATTTATATACAACGATTCGGGAATTCCATTAATTTGTTGAAAATAATTAATTTCCAATAGACATGTTTTCAGTTCTGAATAATTGGGTTCGTACATCAATTTCTAATTTTATGTTTGTTTATTTTAATAATGCACTATAAATTAATATACCTTTTCTTCACAGGGCAGACCAAATCAGAAATAGTAATAGTAATGTATGAATGTTGTTACAATTGTTGAAATTCTAATAAAATACAGATAGAAGGTTTTCAGTAGGCCGGTGTATACCTTTTACGACGGAACGACAAGTATGACTTTTTACATAAGTGGAGTTTGTAGGAAAAGCGACACAAAATGTTTACGAATTGTTTGTGATGTTTGTGAATTATGACGAAATATTTGCAAAAATTCGGGTACTATTTATTACCCCAAATGAAAATCCGTGTGAGTGAAAGTACAGCAAAGTAGAGAACTGCTAACTCTACTTTGCTGTACTTTCACTCACACGGAAAACTGCTAACTTTATTGCGATTGTGTAGTCACAAACATTTCGTGGGAAATTTGATGACAAAAACTCTCGCAGTGCTAATTTTCAAAAATTTACCAATGCGCACTTTGCGAGAGTCGTATTAAAATATGTGTCCATATCATATTTTATCTATCGTTTACCGTTAATCTTGAGGATAAACATTCAAAAGTCCTATTTTAGTTTGAAGTGATCAAGGTTTAAACATCAATACCATTTCAGTTTTAATAATTGCTCTATATGACAGAAAGTAAATCCCACGAAGTTTTTCTTTCCTTTCTTTCCTTGCCTTGTCTTGCAAAACTAATGGAGAAGTTATAGTACAATTGATGTAAAGAAAATTTATATAATAAAAATAAGGTCGACTGAGACAACTTTAAGCCAGCTTGTTTGTTGAGATAACTGTAAGCTAGCTGTTTTTAATAAAATGTAAACAATAGCGACAAAATTGCTGTTATTTTCCTTAAAAATGGACTTAGGTGCAGACTTAGGTCGACTAAAAATATATACATAGATATATATATATATATATATATATACATATAATCGTGGGGGTTTTAGTCGATGCAAGTCCGACATAACCTGTTCTAGCCTTTGCTTTGGCAGGTACGCGCAGGCATTTTTCCCACTTAAATTAAAAAAAAAAGTTAGCTTGATCATTATAACTGACAAAGACGAATGATACTCTTATCAACCATAAAACTAATACAATATATGGTGTCTCCTTTTTACGATTTAGATATTCGTATATGTATACATCGTATCTTGCTTCGGTTAAGTGACTGAGAGATCAATCGCTTTCTGCTTACTCAAGGAGCTCGACAAACGATAGAATTGTAAGCAGAAAGTTGTTAATAAAGTTTTACTTTCGCGCGCTCTCTAAATTTCTTTTCGTAATTTGCTGCTTTTGCGCGTCAACAGTCGTAAAAGATTCAACGACTTAACTGTTCTTTATAAATTGTAAGCACGAAGGTAAAATCAACATCCCATTGTATTTTTATGTATTTATTTATTTTTCTTTACTTCATCGTAATTTTTTTTAAAGCTAGTTACATAATTAGTGCAAAATTTGGCTGCAGCGAAACTTGCGCGGAGCTGGAAAAAAAATTCAAAGATCTATGTAGGTCCTTTTGCGTATTATATAGGCAGATCAGACTAACATTTAGTAAGATTTGGTTTTAGGGTAATTGGTATCACTGACTTGTATGCATACATTTTCGTACATAACTATCGTGTGCGATCAATAACCAGCAACTTAAACAACACAACTAATGTCAAAATTCTATGGAACTACTTGTAATAAGCTAAAATTGGCTATTGCCTCGACTGTTAAGACCGATCTCCCTTATAAAGAATCTAACTAAAGTTGAAGAAATAATTTAATGTAATGTAAGACAAAATTACTTTTTCCTTATTTTGTCCTATTGCTCGGAGTCAACTACAAGTAGTTGACTCTATCCTGGATTGTCTATGAGTTCTTTAGTAACGGTTTGAAACCCCGTGATCTACGGCCGCCCTCTGCCCTTTCTTCCTTCTGGAATGGTGATGCCTCTCCTAAAATCGATGATGATAGAAATAAGCACAAGACAGTTTTTAAAGTGATACAAGACAAGAAATACAATTTTAAAATAAAATAAATATTAAAATCGCCATTGAAATTAATATTCCGTAACATGACGTTATTGTTTCTCTAAAATATAAAGCCAGCGACGGAAAAGCGATTTTCAACCAATAGACGACTTACATACACAGTTGCAAACTTTCAACAGACAATGCGAGGTTGGTATAAAATGTCACCATGTATTCTGTTTAAGAAATTTTAAAGAGTAGTTAGGCTTCAGAAACGGACCTCTACTTAAGAGACTTATCAGATCAAATAAGAAAGGACAGTATTAAAAATTATCAATTAAATATTTATGGATCCGTTTTCGTACATTTTATTAATCTTGTGAAGTAAGTGTGGCTGAAAATGTAATTTGTGTTGAAAATAAGAAACACCATAATAATTAGATATTTTGTTTCAAAGTGTTATCAAAGTATAGCTTTATTTACTTTTTAGATTAAGAGAGAATCAAGATGAATCGCTGTCGATGGACATATACAACATTAAGGGTAAATAAAAAATACCTTCTTCTAAGTGGAAGAACGGTGTTTTTTATTTTACCATAATATTTATAAGAATTTCTCTCTTATAGCTCTCTTATAGAATTAACCTATTATTTGGCGAGCATTTGAACTTTAATTATTATCCGTCATATAGTGAATTATATAGTCGCTAGTTCTTACACTAAGTATGAATTCATAAACCGATAGATAGATGTGAGTTTAATTTTTTTTATGGAGTAGGCTGACAAATGTTGGTAACAATCACCGCTGCCCATGGACATTTGCAACGTTACAGAACATGCAAATGCGTAGTCAGACTTAAAGGGGGGGATTTTTCAAAGAGGGAGGGAGGAGGAACCAAGGAAGAAATGGTTAGAGGGGGAGAGGGAGGAAAGGAAGTAAAGGAGGGGATGGGAGAGGGGTAAGGAGGGGAGAGAGGGAGGGGTACGGGCCTCCAGCCTCATCCACCGAACGAAACGCTAAAACAAAAACATAACATTATTCAAACATTATTCTCCCAGGGATTGGTACACTAAGTGTGAGAGGAGCGTGTGTGATAGGTCAGAAAAATTAGCCCAAAACATCAACACAATAGATATTGTATAAGTCTACTGTGCTGATGTTTTTTGTATAAATATAAAATAATACAAATTTCCAATTCGTTAATACAATAAGTATATAACTTTTAAGTAGGTTGGATATATTTTTAAGGTTTAGTTTAGTTTATTTTTATTGAGATAAAATATGAGAGAGAACCTTTGTGCAACACAATATATCAGTGATACATTCGATATAAGACTGGACACACGCGACGTAACACAAATAATCTGAAGTAATATCTTTGAAGTGGTAGGAATCTTATGCAGAGACGTACTTTGGGTAGTACAGCAAAGTACTTGTTAGAAGGGTAATATTACTTGCCAAAAAGATAGTCATTTACTAGAGTAGATCTATGGTGGAGCCGCACAATAGCTACCACGCTGCTGAATGGGCCGTCTCGAACCGGGTAAGTATTAAGACCTCTCTAAAAGTCGATGTATAGTGGATTTATTCGTATTTTTGCGACTCATCCAGTGAGTGCAGTGGCCGGAGACCCACTCCCCCCTCCTCTTCCCTATTCCTACCTTAAAGGCCGGCAACGTATTTGCAATTTCTTTGATGTCGCGAATGTCCTTGGGCAGGTGAGCCGCTTACTCGTTTGCCTCTTACTCGATAGAAAGTTGAATTGATTTGATTTTAATTGAAAGTATAATTTTCGATCTGAACCGAAAAATTTTTAGCTTATAGACGCGATCGATCTAGCAAATTAAGTAGTAACGATGAGGTCTCGATTAAACATTTTCAATGAGATGAACACAGCCGTTATTATGGGTTCAATTGATGGTGCAGATGTCCATGGGCGGTAGCATACGCTTACCATCAGGAGCTGCTTGTTCGTCCAACTCCTAACACTGGCTTAAAAATATAAAGAGACACATTTTTATATATCTTACTAACTGAAACAGCAGACTTTATTACGTTGCATTTGGTGAATATCACAAGATCTACTGCATCGATTAAGATAAATAAATTTCAGTCTTTGTGTCAAATAAGTAGTTAAGAATTGATTGACAATATTTTACGCAACAAATATCTGGACCCTATTCCGACCTCCAATTTAAATAAAGTCCAAATAATATGTTAGAAGCAAAGTTAGGTTTTATTTAGATCCATAATTAAGAATCTATGTCAATAAATCTGAAGCAATTTCTCCAAAATGTTTTCTCTAATATGTTACACAGTTTTCGAGGGGATTTAAGATAATCCAATAATCTTAGATCCCCTCGAAAACTATTCCGAGTTCGCTTTACATAAATCAACATAACTATTTAGATTAGACTATGGCTCAAATAAAAATCTTATTATATAGTTCTTTTACTTAATTATGGATTTAAATATATGAATAGAAATAGTATCTAAGTAGTTTTTATTTCCTTATTACCGAGATCAAAATTATCAGTTTTACCTGTTTGTATGTACATATGTATGCATGTATGTATGTAAGTATTTTAATATGTACACAGATGTAAAATTCATTAAAATCTGTGTTCGAATGTTAAAAAGAATGTCAAGAAAGTTAAATCTTTTACAGTCTTTCATTGAATTTGCGACGAAATCGTTAATCATTTTATACAAGTAGTAATATGAAAAGGCACATCAATGCTTATAATCGATTTCGGATTATTAACATATCATCATTTTTTCAGTTTTACAATTTTCTTTGCGATGTGACCGATATTACCGATTAAACTAATAAGGTTCATTAGTACAATCTTAATTTTTACTAGTTTTAAAGATAATAAGTTTGCTACTAACTACACTATACGTTAAAAGTCAACTTGTATACGTTTTATATATATTTTTTTCAATAATTTATTTGTAAATGTATCACACACTTTTCAGTACTTTTAGGTCAATGCATTTTCGTCAGCTATCGTGCTGACGAAAATGTATTGACCAAGATGTTTTATGTACCTTAAAAAATGGTAACATAAAATAAGGTACATAAAACAAGGATGTTTTATGTACCTTAAAAATTCTTTCTAATTTGCTTTTCAACTCTGATGTTTGGTAGGCATTAAGGTTTTTTTGTTTAAAAATAAGTTCTCATTTTAAGCTGAATACCAAGATATTCGTAATAAATTTGACTTAATTAAAGCTCCTCCCAGTGTTTTACATGTAAAATTCACATCGAATGTTTCTGCAGAAATGCTTCCTTGGTTCAATTATTAATTATTATAAGTAGTAAAATTGTTAGCCTTATTTATTAAGTGACCCGCGTTCAAGTCTAAGTATTAATCGAATGCACGACCCGCGACACCGTAGTATCAGAAACTTCAAACGGGTCACCATAAATATAATCCACGTGTAAATCGCAAATAAAACGCTCTTGGTTTCACAACAAAACAATTACTCACTAGAGCACCCAAAACATTTCATTAGAGTCCAAATTCAGCAACATAAACGCGCGTCACTTAATAAATCCGCATAAAATTACGGACGTATTATAAAGTTCGCATCAAATTACGCAGACTATCAATTTTACTTCATAACATTCTCATCATGTGGACACTGCTCTACAATGTGCAGACGTGATTTAAAGTCATCGGGACCGTCAATGTGGAGACAGTGAGTCAGTGACTACGACTGCCGTAAATATCGTAGGGTAAATAAGTTAGTATCAAATTTAATATCACAAGGGCAATAGACGGTATGAGAGAAACTGTATTTCTCTAATTCCATTCTCTTTGATACGAAATAAGTCTAAAATAGTCGGGAAAACTGAACTATGACTATATATTAATACACAATTAATAAGTATAACTCTCTTTATAGAACAATAAAGGGAGTAGAATCCATAAATGCATCTATATTTATTTATTTATTCTTTATTGTAAAAGACCTTAAATAAGGGGTCACAAAGGGCGGACTTCATGCCTGTAGGCATTCTCTGACAGTCAACCCGGGCCGTGGTGAGAAATTGTGATAGGTGTAGAAATTACGTTGACAAATAAAAGAGAAAAAAAAGGAAAATGTAAAAATACATATAAATATAATTATTATGAGCTCGAATAAAAGTATGATATTATGAATCGTTAACATTTTATTAAGACTCTTTGTACGAACACATACAATCAGTTTTCTGAACGGTGAAAATAATTTCATCTGCGCTTATAGAGTCGATCAGCGATATTAATTCACTGCGAATGGAAAATTAAAAACGCCTCGATTCCACTTATGAGAAACGATCCGAATTAAAAATAAAATCATGCGATCGGATTGCAATTTCAGCGAAATGATAATTATCTCTTTCGGAAATTATTTCGCTCAGTTCAGATATATTAACGATCAAAAGATTTAAGACTTAATTTTTTAATTGTTCGTATTCTTGGTGCATGTCACTTGTGTCAAAGCGCAACCTTGTTTCGTTGTTTATTGTTTCCTGCTGTTACAAATTGACTTTTGTAAAGTCACAGGGCAAAGTCAGATTCATCCGAACGAGTTCCCAAGTTTCGCGGAAGGGCTTAGGAGCTGAGTAAACTAATAAAGAGCAAGCACCTGGACACCGAGCTTTGAAGAAATTGAACAACACACTTCCGACGAAGATTAAATAAACGCTTGCAAATTGAGGATTGTGCATTGACAACATGCAAGTCATACGCCTTATTCTAAGCAACGTACTTGCTGATTATAACAGTATCAAACAGAACTACAGTGTTTACGGTGGTAGAGCCACGCTGTTGTTCCCGCTGCTGAATGGGTCGGCTCGAACCGGATAAGTACCACGACGTCGCAGAAAAATCGGCGTCAAATCGAAGTGTTTTTGCTTCCGCCTCTCAACTGGTGAGTCAGGTGGCCGGAGGCCTATCCCCCACTATCCTCTCCCTTCCTCCCAGGGAAGGGAGAGGATAGTGGGGGATAGGGAAGGAAGCGCTTGCTCGTTTTCAACCTAATCCATAAAAAAACTTGCATAGCTCTACGCTCTATCTACCTTAATTACTTTGGTAACACTGCATCTACCTCTATGGATATCAATTAAACTGGTAACATTGCTTTTCTAACCGAAAGACCGAAAGTGCTTAGTCATAGTGTTCCATTATTTGATTGCTAGTGTTTGACATTAAAATAACTGAAAATGCGGTAATATAACTCCAAACGGACTCTGTACAAGAGTCTCGCTACATTTAATTCAATCCGCTGTTTTCGTTAACCTGTTTCATTCTCGTAGTTAAATACATAAGTAAAGAGTATAGTGAATGATGTGATTTTATCTACTAACATTTTTTTCCGAATATCTATTATGTTGTCAAATGGTTATAAGAAAAGTACAAGACATTGGATAAAATAGTTTTGTAAAATCAACTTTAAAAAAAAGATATTATTTTACAACGAATAGGATGACTATAGCTTGCTCTCTTCGAGGTTTACATCCCAACAGCCCCCCAAAGTGTTGTTAAAATTTAGAAAAAATTAAAAGAACATAGGGTAATGAAGTAATTTAGTGACATCATTTTTCAAATATTAAATTTACCTAAATATTTTATTATAGATATTTAAATAGTTAAATTATTTATATTGAACAACTGCTTATAATTTTCCGTGGTCTCAATGATAGTGCTGGCAATCTTTATATTATTCTAGGCTACTCAAAAAATACTAAGGATTTTTAACTTTACTGTTCTAGAGCTCCCTGAAAAAAAAAAACTAAGACATATTCGTTTATTTATTACATATTCTTTATTCAAAATTGGATTGTTTTATAATCACTTGACGTCTAATGATTCTACCACCTGTTCGGAAAAAATGCTTCAGTCCTGAGAAG
>DWHO01000804.1:0-17750 GCA_018247575.1 Eurytides lysithous rurik
CTTTATAGCCTGCAGAACTGCTCGCGAAACTTTGCGAAAGCCGTGCGAAAACAACTCCGGCATCGTATAATTGCAAATAGTGGGATTTCGATTGCATTCGAGAGAAGTAATAGAGTAGATGTTTCGCTGGTCGAAATATTTATTTACTTGCAGTCGGCTAGAGTCGACTTGGGATCTGATATAGTAAAATGTACGGCGTAATGTACGATAGAGATTTTTAAAGAATTGCGACGTGCCAGAGACAGTGCATATCAGAATTTGGATCTAATTAGATTTCTGATAAAGTGCATGTAAATATACGACGACTACAGATTTTACCAGTTTAAAAAAGTAAAAAAATACAATGGCGAAGAAATGTTTAGTATGCGCAATATTTACGCAATATAATACGTGAATTTAAGAATTGAAAAGATAGGTTATTCTGAATGATCATGTATTTTTTACCATAATTCGATGGACAAATGTAGTATAGTACGAGTTCCTAGATTAATATTTATTACACCAGCCACACCTATTTACATATTAACCTTATTCCGGCCGTCCCTGCCTGATCCCAAAGTAGGAAGAGCCTGTACTATGGTAATCAGACAACTGATATACATACTTATATATTTTTTAATACATACTTATATAGATAATTATTACCCAGACACAACAAATACTGTACATCGCACAGATATTTTGTCCTGAGTGGGAATCGAACCCACGACTTTTGGCTTTGCAGTCAGGAGCACCGCTACACCAACGGACTAGTCATATATAGTGACAACACACCAGGCGGAACCCAATAAAAGAGAAGAAGTACAAAAAAGCACTCCTACGTTTAAATAGCTCAACATCATAAGCTGATTTGCCGTCCTACACACATTAACCCAATTCACCGGGGATTAACAACGACCCATCGGGTAATTAAAGCGATCCCCACGCGAACGCTGTACTCGCAACCGCCCGCCCTCCTTCTCGGACACTGTCCCATTTTTCCACGTTCATAATGGCACAATCCGACCGACCGACCTTTGCGAACTTTCGAGGCGGGCGGAAGTGAAACGAGCATTGCTGAGTGATGTTTTAGACTGGACTGGAGGCCGCCTCACTGTTTTAACGGCTTCAGAAAAAGGACGCTTTATATCGGGGTGACAAAACATTTTTTTAATTTTTTAAACATTTTTTTTTACGAAATGAGATCGACCGATAGTTATCCTCGGCTAAAATATTTTTTTTTTTTTATTATTATTTTTTTATTAAGTTAACGGCTAGTAAAGTCATCGTTCATCATCACTATATCTATATCTGTATATAAAAGTATTTTTCTTAATCTTATTCGTTAAAAATCCAACCCCAGTGAGACCCGATTAAACTTTTAAGATAAAGAAGGGAAAAAAAGGCGGATTCCCTTTGTAGTACTAAGCGAAAAGTAGGTGTCTTTCTCAGTTATAATTATGCTATCACGTTGAGTATGAGAACTTTTGGGTCAAAAAAATAATTTCACAAGTCGAGAAGTGTGATACTTTTTGTCATTTCATTATGATCTTTGGAGTGCATTGGTAAACGTTACATAGTGAATAGGTCGTTGTGTTAGTAGTTCGTTACACTTATGGCTTTATTCGAAACTAAGAATTCGGCGAGGTGTGGTTAAAGCCGCTTCCAGTTAGTGTAACTGGTGCGATCCTAATTAAAGTCGGTAATCCCGACTCCCGAAACGAATCTCGTCTTCCCGTGAATAATCTTGAAGTGTGCGTTTTAGTTTGGCATACGAAGTGTTTGAGGCTGTTTATAGTAATATTATTCCACTGTTGTATTTCCTATATTATTCTTCTATTCTTTACCAATATTATTATTGTCGTGGTGAGTAAACAATGAAAAACATGAAAAATGAAATAATGATAAATATTATGATTGAATGTAATACATTGTAACTAATCAAACTAGAAAAAATCTATAGAAATTCACATTTTACAAAACAATTTAGCTTAAATTATGTCAATAGCAATTTATTGGAAAATTTACTGTAATCTTTTTCAAAAATTGCGAGCCAGAAGGAGATACCCGTCATTGCATTTTTGGTCACATTTATTGAGTTCCGTTTGAACATTTTTTTTTAAATACAATAATACGAAATAATTTATAATTTTTATTAATTATCAGACGAGGAGTTTCCCTAGCAATGTTTTTCTTCAACGTTGAGCATTTATATAAAAATGAGAAAATATCCCATTTATGCGCCCAAGGGGGTAATTAAGGATTTCCAAGACCGTTACATTAATATATATTACAGAATAAAACACAAAAGTTTTCTAATGATAATTAAATATAATTACATATTATAGGTACGGATGCGTTACGAATGCGGCCGATGAACTCGCGTCGACATCATTGGTTTTATATATAGGGTTGCCAATCAAAACTTAAAAAATAATTGTACAAGAATTGACCACACATAGTATCCATTTAAAAGTCCTCCTAAAGAAGTGTCGAATAACTGATTAATTAATAAGGTTACCTTAACATTTAGCCGATACACATTTAATTGTACGATTTCCATGCGTTTTTTGCGACGCAAATGATACCCAATAGTTGAAATAAAACAAGTCTGAAAATGATTCAAATGGTCGATTATATTTACTTACAGCTACAATTTGATTTAAGGGCTTTTCTTATGATAATATTAAAAAAAAATCTCCTCGATTGGTCGGTTAGGTGTTAATTATATAACTGGCTTCCTCGCAACATTTATAAGAAACCAAATTGTAAGCACATAAAGAGAACGCATTGTGTATATTTCGCGTACGCAAAGGCCTTTGCGAAAATCGGGGGGATGGGAACCCTACATGTACCGGTCCTGACTCTCCCGAGGGCCGTTTCAATGGTACGTGCTAAGTATAGACCGGTTTCGGGACGTTTATTTCTTTCCCCTCGGCAATATCTTTGTTTTAAGCCCGTTAGCACTAAACAATGATCTATAATTTTGCACTCACAATACCTTTCCTTAAAAGTAAAACGAGTTCGGAAATAACGTCGAATTTGTAGAGTGTGGACTAAATACGCTTCTATTTCAGAAATAAACCGCTACATCTACTAAAGTAGTAGAAATTGTTATATAAGGAAATAATTTACTTTTCCAAGGCACAATTGTCTTTGAACCTCGGTACATATCTAAGCAGAGAACTGGCCAGATACTTCGCCAAAGGTGTTGCGGGTGTCCAAAAGCGGCAGATGCCTCCATTATAATAAAATATACGTATTTATTCTTTTAAATAAGATGTTAGCATGTTTTCACATACATATATCATGTTCTTACATGTTCCATGTTTAAGAAGGTCAAAAAATATTCGGTTTCAAATAACACAACTCTTCAATATATTCTTAAGTGTACAGGCAGTTCTATAAGTGTCCTTTAAATCCTTTATAAATAGACCTTAGAGAGAGTTTGAGGGGCATTATGTTTTAATTAGTGTACCGAACCAGCTCTTTAGTGGATGCTATTCTTAATGTCTAAAAAAGTTTTTATCACTTTAGGAAATTGAAATATCGACGTCAATGAAATGTCGATCTAAGACTATCTTTGACTTAGGAATTGAAATCAAAGCTTTGTTACGGATTAGAGTTTGAATTCAAGTAACTTATCCCGTTCTTTTTCCAGAATAAAACGTATCCTATGTCATTTCCGCTAACTAGGTTTATGACATCAATCAATTTTGTTCAAACAAAGAAAAATCTACCAAGGTACTAAGTTTTATAATATTAAGAAACGCGAACAATACATAGCATACCACAGTGCTGTTTGTCGGGAGATCAAAATAAAACTAAACTAAACTATCGTGTCAAATAAATAAAATCTGTCAAGTAATTTATTTTACAATGTCTACTACTCGCGTAACTGTACGAAACATAAACATTGGAGAAATAAACACGAAGGACTATTGTATAAAAATAAAAAATTGAATCGGATCCTCTTCATCAAAATGGGCTGAGCTTTTAGAATAAAGTAAAGAATTGAACCTTATTCCCTTGCAATAACATCCAAAGGTTTTCGAAAACGTAGTACCTACAAGTAGTGCGCGGGGCAAAGCGAACTTATTCACTTGTAGTATATTTTCGGACAGCCATCGCGCTTCCGTATAAGCGATGTGCACGCAAGATGGAGCCTTAAGCAGATTATAATAATGTCGATACTTCGGTATACAGCAAACGTATATTAGTTTGCTTTCTAAATCTGTACGCGTTGCGTTAATGTTTTCGCCGTGAATCACTATTGACTTTTTCTTCTTACGTTACGAGTACGAACAGTATCTTAGAAGCATATTTTAATGCTCTAACCTCAAGAATAAAATATACGAGTCAATTTAGATTAAGCTGGACAGAAACAACTACCTGTTCGGCACAATTGCTAAGCTATTGGCTTCGGCGTCACGAGACGTGGGATCGATTCCCACTCGGAGCAAACATTTGTACGAACTATATTAATCAGCCGATTATTTGGCGATATCTATCCTACATGATGTCGGCAAAGAATTTCTATTTTGTTTAATTACTCGGAACATGTGTCTTTTTTTAGACTAAAATGCAGCACATGATTCTTTCATGTAAACTTATGCCAGTTGTTGACTATCATTGTTTAATGCATGATGCTAATAATACAATATTTTTATTTAATTTCGGCTGGTTTTAAGCCCTTACCCCATTTTTTAAAAACTACCACCGGTTAACTAAAAGACTGGCTTAGAGAAGAACAGAGAAGAAATTTAACATACTTATATAATTGTTATACTTCACAATTCGCGTTAATAAAAGCCTTCACCAACAATATACCACAATTCACGCCCTTGTCCGAGTTGTATTTCGATACGATCTTCAATCTCTTCTTCTTCTCACTTAGTTACTTGAAAGTAAGTTAGACGGACTACGGATAGATAAGACTGGGCAAGTTCGCCGCTGTTCTCAAACTGATACAGCAGGTTGCGTCAATGTTGAAACGAACGAAGCAATTGTTCGAAACAATGATATCGCTTTGTAGTCTTCTTGGGCGTGAGAACAATAGTTACACTAACACGACAGACAGATATTGACTGTAAGCTTATAACATTGTTTAAAAAAAAAGCATTAGTCAATACTTCCCCACTTATAACCTTTTTAATGTAACTGAAAGTGAGGTGTAGAGGATAGACAGCACTATCAGCCTAAGCCCATGATTATAACAAAATAAAATAAATTTTATTGAAAATGGTCAATTCTCTATTATTGTTTTGATAAGTCATCGAAAATATCTTTTAATAGTAAACAATACCAATTAGGAAAAATGCTTTGAGTTCTAATAATACAAAATATTCAATTAATACGAAGAACATCTATGTTTAGATTTACTAAAATTGAAAGTATGAATTATTGTCGGTGTCTTTATAGTTATCAGTCTATATAATGAGATATAGTGTTGGATTATTATTTTGGAAAGATAATAAAACAAGAAATAACAATAGCTTATTTCGGAGCGTAACCCATATAAGTATAACGATATAAGAGTAATATTGAAATTAAATAAGAAAAAAACATGGATTCGGTCTCTTAATTCTACAACGTGAACAAGGAACTCGTGCTATTTACAGCTTCGCCTACAGGCCTGTAAAAGTTGTTAAGCAATAAATAATCTCGTGAGAAAAATAAACATTAATAAACAACAAAACCCAAAAACGTATCGGCACTATAGCCCAATATATAATCCATCTTTCCAGCCATTAGACCACTGTTGATACACATAAGATTCATAATTATTACTTCCCTAATGGCGTGATATAACCCGACAAACAACTTTATTTCATGACACAATTAGAAAATCACTATGCGTAACTATTCGAGTGTCCCCATCGCGATAGACGCCTAAAATGATTGGCTTTTTATTGATCGTAAACATGGGGCCGCGCATCTTACGGTAGCTAAGAGCTATGAATATGCACCATTTTACGACTTGTATGCTTCCTCGGGTGTGATAACATTTCATGGTACCTGATGTTAGAGGCAGATGATTAATATATATATATATATATATATATATCCAAAACTCAGTGGAAACGACGAAGACCGTTTCTCTGCGGGTTACTTATTGGATGGCATAATTTAACAAGTCCAAATCCCGAATCAGCAAAGTCCGATATGGCACAGAATGACAAATGTCAGTTATAAATTCAAGTCGACTGACAAATATAGAACAGGGGGTCCAGTGAACTCGTTAATAAGAATCAAAGTTTACTGACTTCGACAAAATTTATTGGATTGAAATTAAAGATTGAAGCTAATAATCTAAATTGGTCTAAAACTCTTAAACAGCCCAACCATGAACCAATCGAAAAAGTCAAATAATGATCAACAAAGCACAATATTATGTAAATGCCGATATACGTGAAAGAGAAATGTGAATTCCAGTATCTAATAAATATAATGTAAATCTAATCGTAAAAGGTGAATGGGAAAAATCTTATCGATGTAAATATCTCGAACCCGCCAAGAGGCAGCGATACAAATCGCCATGATTCACAATAACGTCAATGACCTCAGAGGATCGAATCCAGGCTTATACCTGGCCCACGGCGCAATGGATAGCAAGGGTTACAAAATTGCTTTCCACGTCGCGTTGAAACAATCTACGTTCCGACCCAACGTAACGCGGAATATTCATGAAGACCTTATAAATGTATTTCATATTACTGATACGAGTATATATAAAACACTTGGTTCGTATTTCAGTAGCAGTATCCATGATCACTTATGTTGTTCCTGACTATACAAGTTGAACAATATTGAATAAAAAAAAAAACAACAATTTACAAAACTGAAGTAGAGAGAATATTTAACATAATTGTTATTTTGACAGTGAACAGTGTCTATGACGTAAACCTTGCTTGCTTGTACGTAAATTTTCTGATTTTTCATGTGCGTAATACCAGATCACGCGATAAAGTTAAGAATAATCGGGCCACAGTTTCGGCATTTATAACGGCATTGTTCTAAAATAGCACGTGTGTTCACGCAATTATATTTGAATGCCTTACGATGTTGATAAAGTTCTTACGCAATATTCTATACCATGGTATTTTAAGTAAGGTGAATTAAAACGTACAGGCGTAACGCATACACTAAAATCTATATTATATCAAATTTTATAAGCACGTAACGGTTAGAAAAGCAAAGTAAACGCCTGAATGCTCTGTCGGTCTACTTTAACATCTGGAACGTGTAATCTCTAGCGGTGGCTGCCAAGTCGCTAACGGCTGGAAAAGACGCTGGAAATGACGGAGCTATTAGCCGTCGGAGTAACCGTCTGAGATACAACTGAAGTTTAAGATTCAACACTATTTTTTTTTATAGTCAACAGAGAAACCGCACAGAAAAGGCATAAATACGTCCCAGTTGAAGTGAAAACACTATTTAATTTTCGAAGAGGAATAAAAATTTAATAATAGAAACTTTTAATTCGCACAAATCTGTCATCGCCTAAAAGTTATTTATACAGAAAATATATTAGAAATATAAAGCAAAATATTATTTGATAAGAATTTTTATGTAAGGTGTCAGTGTCACGACTGAATTTAATTTAAATTCACTCGTGACACTATTTTAGTTTTTTTCTTTTAGTATATAAATCCTTGACCTTTGTCCTGTATTATTTAGTAAGCCTAAGTTACTGTCTTATTATTTTACTTTATTTGTGGATAACGGGGTTTGATACATTGTAAAACCAACTAAACTGTATGTATTTATTACTAAGTAAACTTCAATGTATCTGTTAGTTGTACAAAATAAAGTTAAAATTCCTATTTTAATGGGGTATAGACATATGGGAAGCTTAAACTCGCACTGAACATTTGGCGTTAATAAACAAATCGATTTTTAGCGTTCTTAATATGAATTATGTCCCTCCTACCTGTCCCGCGCAACGCCGTGACGTCAGCATGTTCGTCCACTTATATTTACGTCATTGTAATGCAACACCGGGGGCGATATAACAATAATTACCAATGGGCGCTGTCAGTCGCGTCTGGAGCCGTTCTAACGTCACATCGCCACAGTATTGACGTCCGTGCAACGTTGAAATAGCAGGGGCGTCATAGGACGTCGGCCGGGGAATGTCTATTGCCCAATAACACGAGCAAGGGCTTTGATCGCCAATAGGGTTTTATTTTCGATCGTCACGTGGTGATGCAATGATATATTCGATATTTGATTCGAACTGATTTTTTTTTCTTACTGACCAGTGGTCGACGACTATGAACACATGGATTTAATAAATGCGTGGTAGAAAGCCCGCTCATTATTTACTTAATATGAGACTTTTTTTAGAACTCGTCATAATATGTTTATAAGATTGTGAATTTATTAGTTAGAATCTGCGTTACTATCATACTTTATAAATTTAATCTATCGAAAGGAAAATAATAGTTAGAAAATAACGTATTCGTTTCGTGTAGGGTGTTCGTTATGTTCTAACTGACTAAATTCTATTTGTTAATTAATAATTATTTGTTAGTTATTAATTAATTCTAAGTGCAAGGAATAATATATAAAGTCCAGAAAGTCACAGAACACAAACAAACATGACATATATGATAAGTGAAGGACGAAATAAACCCGACACAAAACAAATCCAACCGTCTAATATTATAGGTGCTGTTTTATCCAACGTTCGACATAAAGGTTTTGCAATTAAAACACGAGAAGTAACACTTGGGCGTTTGGCACAGCTTGTATGCGGAATGAAAGACGAGTACAATTATTTACTAATACAGTCCTGCATGTACAGTAACAGTCGGTAACAGAAGCGTGGAGTAACAAAACATTAATCGAAGCGGACAAACTTCCAACGCGTGCCAGCTGAAAGCAACCATTTTTGGATGATCTGCCTCTCCCCTTGCGTCTTCTACTTGAAGCGTTTACAACGGTGTGTCCTTATGAACTCCTGCAGATCAACATTCACTGGACGACGCTTCTGGCAGCAGCGAATGCCAAAGCGACTAGCGATCTAACCCACGCATGCAGGAAGACCAAGTTTGGCAACGTTGCTTCATACTGTGTATCTAAACAAGTCTTTGCGATGCTAATATTTTCCGATGAAAAAGATATTGAATTATGTCACAGCTAGAATGGTAGTAGATGTACGTGTACGTCGGATAGGGGCGTGTGGAATTAGCGCGGCCCTAAGGCATATAGGAATTGAAGTCATTCTCTACCGACAGGAGGCGTCACGTGGTGACTACGTCAACATGGAATTTGGCAGAACACGCAAGTCCGAAGTGTTTAATTTGGTATGTGATATTGTTGGTATTATATTATATTAGTATCAAGGTTAACATGCGTTCGAATTTAAATAGTGCTGTTATGATATATGTGTTATGTTATTGACAATGGTCCAAATGATTAAAATAATGAATGTTGGCCGCGACGCACGGAGCATTACTTTCCTAATAATATCTATGTTCAATCAAAACAAAGTTTTCGTCTTCCTTCAACCAGATTACGTAAGAAATAATAAATAAAAGTATAACACGATTCTCAAACTCAAGGCGTTTGAAAACTTTTACCGATTTTACGAAAGTGACTTTGAGGGTAAAAAGTAAGTTTATCACAAATCGGGGAGAAATGGTGAAGAAATCATATCCGTCGAGCGTAATGACTAAGAACCGGCTCTCATCAAAATTCATAGAAGTAACTTGGATCAGGCGTGCAGTGCGTAGAAGTACTTTCTACTTGAGGGAAAAATGCGCAAAAGGGATCGTGGCGTTTCGCAAGTAATTGATAAGATATGCGACTCGCTGAAACAACTGTATCGAATTCGGACACCTGTATAATTCTGTGAAACTACGGCCGGAATGTCTGTACGGACGATGAGTAAACACTGTTCTAGGAAACGTGTGAAACAGATAACATTACATTAACTGTTCTAAAGACGGAAATATTAGGTATATATAGTAGTAGTAAGTATAATAGGTATCTTCTTTGATACTAACTATATTGAACCTATTAAAATGCCTAGAAGCTGTTTTGCTAGACGAACAAAGTTTATTAAGAGAAGAACTGAAAGTAATAAAGAGAAAAAAAAATAATTACACATAAATTTCTAAAAGAAAACATTAAGCACACTAAAACAGGTGTTTTACGTCTCCATAAAATTGAGCACACGACTTAATGTTGCTAGAAATTAATGTTTACCATTAGGAAGACGATCGAAAAGGAAACACTCGGGTGCGTAAATGCTTAAGGTAGGAATAATGGTAATGCTCGTTCAACGAACTGTTTTCTCGAAACAAGTGTTTTGCGTGTGTGTACTTATAAATAAATCAGATAGAGAAGGCGAAAGGCGGCCGACTAACCCCTGGTGTTTGTATTACAAAACACCCGACGCTTATAGGAAAAACCTCAGACTACTAAATTATTAATGTTACGTATTGCTTCTGTTTCTAATAGGTTTTTTATAAGACCCTCAGAAAATAGAAGCGTATAATGAGCAAAAAGAAATATATTTTAAGTATAACAATATACACACAATATATATATACATGTGTTTTACAAACTATAACTGAAATGCTGCTAATAATTATTATAACAATATTATTATTTTATTTATGGATATTATCAGCATTTCAATTATATTGTAGCAATACAATGATTCTACACATGTTCCAATACTTGAGACAGTCCAAGGAAAATTTATTAAATAATAGTGTTCAAAAAGTTTTCAAGCTACAGTTCACAAAACTCACCCTTAAAGTATGGTAAAGTCAGTATGGTCTAATACAGTCTGTTACATAACACGAGCTACAGTTATGGAAACAATCGAGTAATTGCTTATTGCAGCCGAATGTAACGCAATACTCGAATGTTATAACTCTATTCTCGGTTTATGACGATGTAATTAGTTTGTTGTGAGTATAAGTCCATAAGAGTTGATTTAGAATTCAAATATTCGTGTGATTAAATAATTTTGGCATATTTTTAGTATTTACTACGAATTAAAGCTTTCTATATAGTGTGTAGTCTAACAATAAATAGATAAAATATAATTTGAAGAATAATTGATTTTACATATTTAAGAGACATTTTGCTAAAATACTGGAATCAATCATCCAACGTGTTCATGATTTTCCGGCAGTGACCTCGCGATGGCTTTCGATAGCGTGAACCGTCTGTTTTAAATGCTGCCGACCTATTTCAGTCCACCGCGAGCGGAGCTCCGTTTTAAAACAATGAACAGAGTACGAAAGAACAGGAAAGGTATATTTCCAGGTTATAAGACAGAGCGGGATGCAAGTTTCGGCGGGCGTCACACAGGGAGATCACATAGTACCCGCTGCGTTCTATTTCTGCACGTCGCAAAACATGTCTCGGAATTCGTTTCTATGTGTCTGGGCACATTAGAAATCATGTGACTAATGATCCGTCGAGTTAAAACAGGAGATTAACACGTGATAGTACACTCCGTGTCGTCGGTACTTTTACGTCGTTACCTTCAATACCTTTAATATATTCACAGTTAAGTTCGATAAATGACGTGTAAAAGGCACATTCAACACTTGAATTTTTATTCTTTTTTTGATATGACGTAAGATAACGAACACAATTATTACCTTGGGTGACATCATTAGTGTTATATAACTTGTGTTAGGACAATCGCCGTCTGCCAAAATTGAGAAATAAATCAATCCGTTTGTCATCAATGGGTACATGTGGGGGGTCGCTCGAGGTGTAAGCGCATATGTCATCCACGTTGTATTAATAAAACAATGACATTTGAAGTATGGACCGAAATAGGAGGGGGTTACGTGCGAGTGCACGAATGAACTTCTGGTTGAACGGAATCTTTAGCGTAGTGTATTGCAGTAGATGTTTTATACAGTTCTATAATGTACTAGCCACGTATCTCCGACGTGTAAACAGCTTAAAAATAGCCCGATTGTTTCGTGTAGTTTACTGTACTGACCGCATTAACCTGTAACAGCGGTAAATAAAATGATGTAGCACCTCAATAACGGGCTCGCGTAACACATGTTGAGAGCATTCTGGTTGTTTGTTTTAGCCGCTCCACCATGAGCCGGTCATCCATCGCACGCTAGCGTTAAGAATTTTTCACATACACACACCCACACCTGTTGTAAGTAAAGCACCAGAGCATTAGTTTCTTTTCATTTACTTTAGTTGGCGACATTAACAAAATAGTAAAATAAATAAAAATAAGTCGTTTTTATGCTACCCTCTTTTCACCTTTAAAAATGTTACGAAATTGACATCCTAAATAAATAACGTATTAGACCTACCACTAAGCATGATCAAACAGAAACACAAACCCAATTTATTACAATATTCCGTCCGACTACATTTTAAATATCTAAATAATCCGACAATAAATCATTTAGGAATGGTATAAAATGATTATTGTGTTTATATTTGCTTTCAGCATAGAATACGATACTGACAGATAATGCAGTACAAATCATTTGGCTCTCGGACGCGGCGGACGTGTGGGCGCTGGGAAAAAAAAAATTAAAAATTGTAACTCCCGTGCGATGCCGGCCTGTGCGCCGCTTAAAATTTATTTCGATCCCGGCATAAATATGAGTATGCAAGAAATACCTGGGAGCGTTCAATCATAAACGCTGGAACCTGGTTTGTTTCCACCGTGCCCGGTTTTAGTTTCGCGCCGCGTATACAGTTTGCTCTGTAAGCTTCCGTTGCCTTTGGCGAGTGCGGGCCTGTTTGTATGAGTGCAAGCGTATTCGGTTACCGTAACAAACTGCCCATCATTAGGGCCCCGATTAGCCGTACCGGAATGTTACAAATGACTCCGAGCCGTTTATAACAAACAACAAGGCACACGAAAAAAATCAGTTTAAACTAAACAATACCGGATACCGCTCTTTCCAAACGCATCATTACAAGCAACACTAAATAAAAATGTTTATTATGCATATAGTTTAATATAAAACGCATTTGCAAGTCTCTTGGCGTTGCATATGTCCAAGGGCGATAGTGATCTCCTACCACCAGGCGAACCACTAGCTCGTTTGCCTCTTACCCCATAAAAAACACGTTAAAGCCGAGGTGGGAAAAAATAAATGCATTACTCTACTTGTACGGTGTTTTAAAAAAAAATATTGTTTAAATTTTTGATCGCTCTGTCTCGGTTCTCTTCTGAAATGGTAAGAGACGTAATTTAACATAATAGTCTGAAATCTATATAAGTATTCGAATAAGTTCATAGACAGAATAAACCATTGTCTCATTTTTAATGAAGTCAATGTTGAAAACATCAAAGATATTTTAAAATAAGATGAAATTTACATTTTATATATATATAAAAAAAAAAACAAACAAACAATCTCCATAGGCCGTACTGTAATAAGACATGCTTCTCAATTTTCTGATTGTCATTGACGGTCTAACAAGTCACTTCTCAGAAATAGCAATTAGCAATATCGTTGATGCAGAAGGGGTTATGAACTCTGATTGATCTAGTGCAACGGGATGAAAGTGATTGCCCGGAAACTGAGCATCACTTCACCTACCGTTGGCTGGCATTAATCTACACACTTCCCGAATTTATAGCCGATGATAAATTAGTTATGGATACAAACAAAACGCCTGTAGGCACTCTTGTTATAAACGTATTTCAGATGATACTATAGTACAGAGGTCGTTTTTACATACGCGAACGTAGAAAACGACGAAAAACAGATAGATCGTATCGAGTAAGTAAGAAATGGAAAAGGCGGTGTGCTCGTTTCACAAAGCTCCGTTCAGGACAGGGAGGAGAGGTGGGGGGAAGGGACGGCTACGGGGGGAGGGGGTTGTACTGCGCGAGTCGGGGACCGTTGCGAGGCCGCGGTGACGTCATAGTTGGAAATTGATTCGGGGGCGAAAAACAAGGCTACAAAAGCCGGCGCCGCGTCCACCGACGTAGCATAAATTACTGGTCTATTTGTTAAGCCCGGGTCGGCGTAGGCCCTTTATCCGCGCTCCAATTGAGCGCCACGCAACGTTCGATCGAACGTGATCTTTATCGCGGAGCGTTAGAGCTCATTTCCTCGCGAGAGGCCACGCCGTAGTAACATCAGTACGAATCTCGTTAGTTCCATCGGATTTGATCGCTGTTTCATAATTAACTCATTTTGATAATAAAACAGAATTTGAAAAAGACATCCCCAATGTTACGCCCCGCAGGCTACAGTTTGATGAGGTTCAATCTGAAGCAATCATTAATACACTCGCTGTAAATGCCCATTGAACGGCGTAATCGAATTGAAATTGTTGATATTTCACTTCGGTTTATGTTCGACATAGAGGGAATGTACTCGTGCGGTGTGTTCAACGAGCGGAATTTCTGTTTTATTTGCGACGGGTCAATGAATGTTCATTTGAAAGACACGCCGTATTCCGAACATTTCACTTAGTGAGTCACCTACATAGCAACGAGTTTCGTATTTCGCGTTAAATTAAACCAAAGAAAAATCTCTTTGCCCATTTTAAAGCAATGTAGTATCAACGATGTTGATCTTTGTCTTTGTTTCATGATGTATTTGTCTTCTGTTTTATGGAGCGAGTAAAGTTATACAAAGGTTTTCTCGGTCCAGTTATTGTTTTTCATCTGTCACAATCGACCTTTCTCGATATGCAAATTTCTTTTTCTGTTTTTCATTACGCAGAGAAAACAATCTCGGTACGAAGTAGCATAGAAAAGTATATCTAAAACAAAATAGTGTTATAAATTAAAGAGGAGAAAACGATATACGTTTTTATGATTTCAATTTTATTTAAATAAATGATCAACTCATTTAAAAATAAAACGTAGATCGTTTAAATATTGTTTTCTATTTTGTCGCGTTTATTAAAAAAATATCAATGGCCCATAACTTCTAGGACTATCCTAAAATATCAGCCATTTACAGAATCTACGATAAAAGGGTAATTAGAGTAATAATAATAACAAAAAAACGGTATTTTATTACTTTATAGACTACAATATTTATTCTCAACGCAAATTAGAAAGGTGTTCACTTATGAGATGAAAATGAAAATGTCGGTTGAAATTAAACAAACTAAACGAGGTAGTAATGCGAAAATGTCAACGGATATAATTGACTAACGAACACTACGTTGGATGATAATTGGAGTGTCTGACGAGTAATAAATAAATTTCGCAGATCTGATTGGCGTTACAGACATTTGTATTGTGTGTATTTTCAAACTCCGAACAAGTCGAAATATTTTCTTATAATCAAGATAGATTCACACAAATTAACTGTCCAGTGAAGAACCAGCAAGACCTCTGACAAATACACACTCTCAAATATTTATTTTTTTACATTATAAAAATAAAGTACAAAACTATTTAGTAGTCAGGGAACTTGAAAGTTTAGATTTTTTCTACTATTTTTTATTGGCTCAGTTAGGAAATGAAAACCTATTTAATTAGGATGTAACCATCAATGTATACCACTTTCCAAACTCTTAAACCAAACCAAGAATCACAGAGCCGTCAGCTATGCATGTCGCAAGTGCACAAAAGTCAATGGAATATATACAAAGATATATAATAATATTACAAAAATTGTAACCAATACTAAAGATTATGGTACATTTCCGAACGGAACTGTTGTTTTTGCTAACGACTGATAATAAGCCAGATTTGATACATCTAAACACATATTACAAAGTTACATAAAGATCGAAATGTCTGCCTAATTTTATCGTTTCAACGGATTCGAATAGTATGTTCATTTTTTTCCTACAGTGTCATATTCCTTCCGAATCGTCAAACCAATGATACAAATAAGAATACGAAGTACAGTCAGTTTCTAAAAAACGAAGGGCCGCATCTCTCATCAAATTTTAAATAGATACCAGACTTATACTAATTATTATCGTTAGAGAATTGAAGGAGATTTCGTAAAGATGCTAGCATAATGATTATTTCACGAACCGTGCCCGTTACACGATACGTTGTATGAAACAATATGTATGTATTTTCGTATCGAACGTAACAATGTGCCCGGTTAAATATAACGAAGACGCCCTCGGAACGCGTCTCCGGGACACACGACCCATTCCCACAAGGTCGCTCGACGTCAGTATTATCTCCATCGATATCGATATGCCGATATTTCCTTTTCCACGACACTTGGTAATGTTGTTCGCAGCGAAAAGGTCAATGTCGCAGGGTTATTTGACAAATGAGAATTAGGGGCGGGCGTAATCAGACATCGATAGACAAACCTATTATGGAATGTGACTGTGAAACGACAGAATTAAACTGTTGCTTCGGATTTTATAACGGTTCATATTGCATATAAAGTCTCGATCGTCATTTCGAATACTCTAAACCCCATTCTTAAAATAATTTGATTTCGTGAAAAAATATTTTGTGTCGGGTACAACACACCTAAGGTTATGTATATGGAGATTATAGTGGAAATGCGGCGATGGTTGAAATGGTATTTCAAACGTTGGAGGTGGCAAGGTGGCAATCCAGTCAAGAGTAGCAAGAAATTTTAGGTTAGAATAGGCTTCGTTATTAAAGTTAAAATATAGTCTACTAAGTCTCGTCGATTTGGGTATACCGCTACTAATAATTGACCCCAGTCGTAGATGGTAAAGTTATTCTATGAATGACAAACATTGGGAACGTAAAAAGAAAGATTTTGGAATGGCGTCAATGGGACATACGTTTAAAACTACAATATGGATAGATGAACTGCCTCTGTGGCCTAGTGGTATAGGCCTGTGCTTTACAAAATGGAGGTCGTGGGTCAGAATCCCACGGAGGGCAACGACTTTGTGTTGTTGTTTCTTAATTGGATTAGGGCACTATGGGCTGATCACCTGATTGCCTGAAAAGTAAGATGTTCCATGCGTCGGATGGGCAAGTAAAAGGTCGGTCCCGGCTTCTTGTCGACACCATCTAGCGGTGGCTTGGAGAAGTCGTTATTAAGAGGTCGGTTTCGTGTCACCGCCTCTGCGCCTTATCTCTCCCCGGTAGTTTCGGTTGTCCGTCCCATCGGGCTATGAGAGTAAAAGGAAGAGAGAGTGCACCTGTGTCTGCGCAAACGCTTGTGCACTATATCCAATATCGCAATATATCCTGCGCACTTGGCCGATCTACAGGCCGCCGTGGCCGGGATCAGTCGGGAGGACTTTATTATTATTATTTATGGATAGATGACCTCGTGAATTTTACAACTATGTAAACTACATAGGATCGAGTTAGGTTGTTTAAAGGCCAAACTAGAGAGTTGAAAGTGTATAATGATATTATTGCAATTATAAGTAATGTTGCAGCCAAGACAATGCGCAACTTATGGTTTTATTTATTCATACAACCTTAATAGCGACGGTGGGAGTGTGCTCATCCGTATAATCGTCTCTTGGGCCGTCGTAAAGCTATTGTTTACCCATCGGCCGTCTGCATCTGAATCATTCTCATTTACAGACAATGGTCATGTATTTTGACGTTACAGCAGCTATAAAATATTATGTGTGCGGCGAGGACATTGTCGACTATTCGGACTCTAATATGTTCTCTCTGCCCTCCTTCTGCCTTTTGTTTATGCGCATCTAGTATTTCCACCGAGCTACAAATTGGTATTAATAGTGGTCAATGTAACCAAATGAAACCGAATAGTGGGCGTGATTTGTTAAAACACGGTAGATTGGTTCCGCGTTATATGAAAACGCGTTGTAGGAGTATTCCCGTATAATATGAAAATGCGTTATAA
>DWHO01000805.1:0-17750 GCA_018247575.1 Eurytides lysithous rurik
CCAAACAATTTTTATTCTCATTTGCTTGTACGAAAATTAACACTTCCTTAGATTTAAATGTCAATAAAAACATGTACACGTTTTTTTACGCCATATTAATAATATAACATAATGTCCAAAAGTTTTTTATCCCTATTTATAAATAACCTATTTATAAATAAACGTTCGAACTTAGTAGTTCGAACGTTTCGATCTCCAATGTAACTCGATCACTCCCAAATGGTCATCTTCCGCATACACAATGAAAACAATGGAAGTCCATTAGGTCGTAGCAAAGAGCTAACACAATAATCCGGGCAGAATTCCCCTCTAGTGACTTCCCAATGGTGACATATACCTTCAAACATATTTATAGGTCGTTTTACTTAACATTTCGACAGTGGAATGTCTAACAGCGACGTATCGAAAATTTTATCTCTTTTTTTCGTTATAATTGAGAACTTTCTGATATTTATTAAAGCTATTTACTATTACTTAAATAAACATAACACACACGACTATATAAAATATTGTGATTAAAAAAAAATTAAAACCTATATTAGGTTTACACACAGACGCGTGCTTAAGAAACTTTTTCGTTCTTAGACATACGATAATTAAAAAATATAGCATAAAGTATTATTATTCAAATAAAATCTTAGAATAAGTCTAATAACTTAGCTCTAACAGAAATTGTACATTGTGGATAAAACTTATAGATATAGGTAGGATAAAATTTTCTTAAAGAAACATAGGTAAAATTTCATTATTATTTACTTTGGTATCGTTTTAATTTTTCTCTAAACAAAGAAGAAACAAAAAAAGCGCTCTAACCATTGAAACGATTAACATTTAAAGATACACGGAAATGTATAAAATTAAAAAAAATTAGTAGGTTATCATATTAACATTTGTATTCCGTATATGTTAAATTAATATTTAACATATACGGACACTTCGTCTAATTAAATGAAAGTAATTTACGAATTCTACCGCATTTTAGTTTTGTTTTATACTTCCGACAGTTCGGATACTTAGTGTCTCGTCGGACATGAATAAATAAATTGAAACTCGAAAAAACTTGAAATTTTGATTTATTGTACGGAGCGCAATACAGTCGTGTTGTGTGGTCAATGGAGAATACATATTTTTATGAACTAATTTTGACACCACAGCGAAAATTGTGTTAATAAGCAATGACGTGGATGAAGTCCTTTGCTTCCGTGTTTTTCGTAGGCGTATTATTATGTTTAGGCGCCTTCTTATCTTAGCTGGACTGACGTTGATGCTTTTAGCCTATGCGGCTCTGTAAAGCTTCATCGGATACTATATAAAGCTTCAGTGGAAATGCTAGTTTCCACGAATTGGATAGACCCCACGTCCTGCGGCGTCACGCATGAGGACATGCGTGTTGTGTCAAATTTTTTTTTTTACTTTACTAAAATTAATTGCGGGATTGTCGGCTACGGACATTCGGGGTCCGGTGTACGGACATGAACCGCGACTGTCGTCGACTGTGTATTGGGAAGCGGAACGGGGTGCGGTGAGAACCGCCCCGGTACCCGGGTGTAACGAGTGTACGCGGTGGGAATGTTTCGCCGTGCTTGAAGGTGAACTCTTCCTACCGTGTTTACGGCAGACACACAATGATGTTAAGGCATCATCATTGTGGGCACAATGATGTTAAGGCATCATTGTGTGTCTGTCGTCTGTATTTGCTTATGTCGCATTTAGAGAAATCAATAAGTCAATAAAAATAAATATCATCTTACTATCTAGACCTTCCTCCGACTAGGTTTTCTACGGATTACAATTCAAGCCGAGGTTCGATCTCGGCTATATTCATGTCTTCCTCTCTGATTCATAATTTCCACATAAGACGCTTACTGTCATAACGAGCATAGTTGGAAAATTTAATTGCTATTACAATCAATCAATTAAATTGTCTTAATTTTCTTATCGATTTCGATTAAAATTAATTGACCACGTCGTGTCAAACCTTATTAGCCGTGGAGTTGCAGTGGAGTGCAAATATTCACTTGTATTGTATGACTTTAAGACCATACATTTTACATTACATAATAGAGTACACTTTTTATACCATACCATAAACAACATATTCTTGTAATCGTATATCTTTGACTTTGACAAGAGGTTGCGCGCGTGTGGGAGGAGGGATATGTATTCTTCCCGCCAATGATCTGTCAAAATAGGACAGATTTGGGATAAGTTTTGTATTACACTTATGGTTTTGTTTTTTAAACAAAAAATTGTAAATTTACTATATATATTACACTATGTCGAAACAAGAAGAAAGTGAAGATAATTTGATAGCTGACTTAGATAATTTATGTTCCAAGTTAAATGTAGACCCTGTAGCAGCGAAGAAAGCGAAGGATTCATTTTTAGAAATTAAACAAAATTACACGCTTGATGTAAGTTAATAAAATACTAAAATATTTCCATTGTGTTATTGTTTTACTTAAATGAAACTTGCGATGGGATTACAATGACGTATTATTTATGTAAACTACGTAAAGCTGTTGTTGTTTTGATTACATCTTCCTTTCGCTAGTCCAATAAATTTTTGAGGCCAAAACTTATGTTTATTTATTACAGGGTGATATACAGCACTGGATGGCTTGTGCCTTATATGTAGCCTGTCGGACATCTATAACGCCGACTGTAGAAACAGGAAAGGTTGTAGAAGGAAACTGTGTGAGCCTAACTCGTTTATTAAGACTGTGCAATATAAGGTTTGACCTATTCATTGATATTTTTTGGTCTTAAAAAAATATTAGAAAATCTTTACCTGACTATGCTTTCGGTTTTGCAGTCTTATACAATTTTTCAACAAAATCAAAAACTGGATGGAAATGGCTTTAATGTCCACTGATTTCAAAGATAGAATTACCAGGCTGGAACATAAGTTTGCTGTATCAACAGTTCTTTTTCGAAAATTCCAGCCTATCTTCCAAGAAATATTTTCTGGTTTAACAAATGAGCCACTAAAGTGTAGTACAAAGAGCAAAAAGCAAAAGTATGTAAAATTTTAAATTTTTAATGTTAAATTTTAAAGTTGGGTTGCTTAATTTTTTAAATTTAATTTTAGGTTGCAGCCCTGTACAACAAATGCTCTTTTTGAATTTACATGGTGTCTATATGTGTGTGTCAAAGGAGAATTTCATAATTCAGCAGATGATCTTGTGGACATGTATCATGTTCTGTTGTCTTGCCTAGATTTTGTGTTTGCTAACGCCTTTATGTCTAGGCGTATTGATTTAATTAATCCAGCTTTCAAAGGTATGTGATTTGATAAAAGATAATTTTATCTAATGTCTAAGACCTTTTAACTGCATTTTTATTTGGCTTATTATAATGATTGCTGTAATTATTAAAAAAAACAATTGTATATATTATATTTTACAATTCAGGTTTAACTCCTGACTGGCTTAATGATGACTTTGAGCTGCCAAAGAAAGCTCCATGCATTATATCAGTGTTATGTGAGATTAAAGAGGGCCTAGCTGTTGAAGCTGCTACAATGAAAGAATACAGCTGGAGACCAGTAATAAAATCTTTCTTTGATAAAGGAGTAAGTAGAAAAATCATATTAATTATTCAAATAAATGTTTTAAAATCTACAACACTAAAAGAAAAAAAAAATTTTAGTGCTATATGTACCTAAAATATTGTAAACATTGTCTTTATTCATATACTTATTACTAGTGCTACAAAAAACCTTTAGTCATATATTTACTTAAATATTATCTAAATCTAATTCAAATATTTTAACTTTAGATCTTAAAAGGCAATTGTGAACAACTGACTGGATTACTGGATATTGGAAACTTTGATGTGAATCTGAAATCATTGAATAATCTATATGAGACTTATGTTCTTAGTGTTGGAGAATTTGATGAAAGGATATTTTTAGGTATGTTTTGTACCTATCACAAAGGTTTTATATGACACCATTTTCCCATAAAAATGTCAAATGTCAATGTTTGAATTTAAATGGATGATGATTTCCTTCAAACCTTTATTATTATGCTCTATGGGGAGATATGGTATTAAATTACAATTTATCTATTTATTTTTTGTTTTATATTGCTAAATTACTTATATTGGTACTTAACAGGTGAACATGCTAATGAGCAAATAGGTACCAAAAAAGTTTCTGGGGATGAGATTTCACAAGTGATAGCAAGTTTTGGACCCGTAAGTAATTTACATTAATACAGAGAAATTATACAGTAATGTTACATATTGTAATATATGTTATAGTCAAGCTATATTTTGTACCTTGATCAAAGCCAAAAGTGTTCATTTGGATAACTATGTATTATGTGTGTTTTTGATAATTATTAATTCATTTATTGAATTAATTGTTTTTTAGAGTGGACGAGCCTGTCCAGATACTCCCTTGACTGGACGCTGCTATCTAGCTGGGCGGGAAGAACTTACTCCCGTGTCTGAAGCCACGAATAGTTTAGCGCGTTTAGCTGCTTATCTACGGAATGCTAAACCCTACCCATCCACACCACTCATGAGACTTTTTGCGTAAGATATTAAATATTAAATTAAGCTAGTAGTAACATCCACCTTACGGCAGCTTACAAGATTACTTATATAGATATAGGTTTAAAAGTAGAATGAGAATAGCTTAAACAATATGAAAGACAATGTGGATCACTCCTCTTGTACAAGTCACAAACGTTATATGCTTTACATACTTAAAGACATCTTGCTGTAGTTACAGATGACAAAGAGAGACATCAGGTGTACATATAATATAAACATTTTTTCAACTTTTTCAGCGAATGTGGGGTCAGTGAGGAAACAATAAACGCTAATGTAATTAAACCTTGTAATGGTTGGGTGGAGCAGTTTTCAAAAAGCTTGCAGGAGTGTAAATGCAGCAATGAGACTATCTCATTCCGCTGCAATATGGTTTCTTGTCTGTATTTTAAAGTATTTGAACACATTATCAGAGAGGAACATAGAAAAAAGCCCCAGGTGTCATTACAGGTAATGTTGTGTTTATCACAAAAGTATATTGTGACATATGAGGAGTTATACATGCATATATTAAATTAAAAGTATTCTAAGGTAAAATACATTTTTTTCCTTACAGATTCTACTGTCACAGGAAACATATCAATTAACTGTATTTGCATGCTGTACCGAGGTAGTTTTACATGCATATGGAGTGCATAGTTTAAGGTTCCCAAGAGTGCTCCAGATTTATGGACTAAGTGCTTTTCACTTTTACAAGATCATAGAGCTTGTAGTACAGGCACTTGTCGACAAACTTAGCAGAGATGTCATCAAACATCTCAATGCAGTAAGTTTTGTAAACAATATATCTTTAATTAGTCACTAGACCTCAATTCAAAACTAGTTGATAGCAGATTCGGCTCCTATTCTAGTTTAAGTTGAAACATAAATTTATCTAAAAAATAACTAAGAAAAACCTGTAATGAATTGCAGTTTCGTATTAATTATTTATATTAAAGATTGCTGTTAACAGTGTAAAGTAAGACAAAGAAAATATTTTTTACGGTAGAAAGAATTTTTTTTTTTTCAACGGTAGAGTCAAGCAGCTGTTCCCGCTGCTGAATGTATTCATCTCTTTTTAACAGTACAATTTTTTTTTTCTACATACATAAGATACTACTTATAATTTCTATTTACATAGAGTATAAACAAGTATAAGAAATTGGCTTTATAGTATTAAATACAATCAGTATTGGTAAATAAAATATTTTATCTTTAATACTTGACTGAAGGTTCCATCTGTTTTTGGCTTAGATCAATATCAAAGCCAATATTTTTTGCTAAACCACAACCTTAAGTATTATATTTAAGGTAGTCTATACCAGTATTTTTTTTGTAATTGACTAACTTAATACTTTAGTTACAAATATTTGTGTTTTTGTTTTATTATTGTATTATTTGTCTGTTATTTGAAAGTAATATATGAGTTTTGTTGTCAATGATAGGTGGAAGAAGAGGTATTAGAATCACTTGTATGGACTTCTGATAGTCCACTATGGGATCAACTTAGTAAAACACCTGTACCCGCATCCACTGAAGTATATGTGCAGGAGTCGCCACTCTTTCGGAGAAATATCGGTACGATAAAAATACCTTAGTTTTATTAAATAAATTTTTAAATTATCTATTTATTTCGTAGCCGTATCTGAATATGGTAATTAAGAAAATTATGCATTTTTTTTTCAAAACATTGATGGCTGAAAACTGATAGAATTTATGTTTTTACTATTTATAGTTTATTGTATTTACGCAAGTTTATTTTTTGTTTATTTTGTCCGTGATTACATGATAGTTATTTAGATTCAAACCACATACAAGAACAATTTTTTTTATGTTTCTTTTAATAGTAATAATGCAAACAGCGGCAAATGCACGCCCGGCAGATATTATTCTCCTCAAGAGTTTGAACATAGTTGCACTGACTTCCTTTACTTTCACAGCCAATACAATAGCCAGCAAAGGCCTATATATGTCCTACTGCTTGGCACAGGCCTTCTCTGTAGGGTTCATACAGGTTTCTCACGACGTTTTCCTCCACCGTCGAGGACGTGGTAAATCGGCACTTATAATTATTTATTACAAATTAACGAATTCATTGGGATTTGCACTCAGATATATATTGAATTAAAAGCGACGTCAGTGTCAGCGTGCTTGGACAGAATTGATGTCGATAGAGATCAGACGCAGAGACGGAGTCATGATTATTTCTAAACAGTGTGGGTCTGTACCATTGAATCAAAGAGATAGTAAAATAAATTCATCCAATAATCGAATATTGTGTACGTTTTTTATTATTTGTTCTTATTGATTTACCTTGTAGGCGTTCTGTGACCTTATCAAATGGTTCCAAAGAAAAACTTGTGCTCATTCATCAGCAGCATGCCAAGTAGTCAGTGCAGTTCTGGTTATATTTGTATATTATAAATGTTCCTTTGAAACAAAAATGAAATTATAAAACAACAATTATATTAAGATTATATTGAGATTCACTTGTTTCAGCAGTAATAGACCGCTACCTCGCGCCAATAGCCGATCAAGCTAAGAAACAGCTTTTCAAGGACAACATTAAACCAGGCCAGTCACTCCTAGGTAAAACACAATTCCAGTCTTTCATGTGTTCACAATGTATTTTCAGACATACTTCAAATTTATTACTAATACTATACTATACCATATTGAAGTGTTTTCGTAAAGCGTTATTAAATTGTTATTGTTACTTTTATTGCACAGTGCAACCGAATAGCGTCGTTCCAAAGCAAGAACCCGTGTCTCCGCCACCTACTTTGAACACGTCTAATGGGGAAACGACACCCAACTCTACGCCCAAGAAAGCGCATAACTCTCTGATACTATTTTTCAGAAAGGTATGTTGCACATTTCCGTATATAGGAAATAATGGTAAAAGTGACAAGTATTACAAACATGGGTAGGATGGCCAATAACACACTGAAATGCTTTATTTTTTCTTAATACTGTTTAATTCCATAATTCTTAAAATTCTAGACTTTTGCCTATAATTTACAGTTGGCTATGAGTTTCCTCCAGAATAACGACTTAATCTTAAGACAGAAATCAATGTATATTTTAATACAATTTTACCCATCTTATATACCAAAATCTTGGCAATGAAATCAATTGTTAAATAGTCAATAAATCAATTTGTTAATGATTATGCTTGATAATGTAATATATTTGGTGTTTGATTACTCATTCATAAATAATTTGTATGTTTGTAATATAATTTCACATATAAATCATTAATCACAAAAAATATTGAATATTAGTAGAGTTGCCAGTGGTATTTAACACAAATCTTTTCAAGAGGGTTAAAATTCCTTTTTTGTATTATAAAGATATAGAGTATTGAGTTACATTAAAAAATAATGTTAATGATATTCCTAATATCAGTTTTACAGTTTGGCCGTGGTCCGTATGATCGACTTGTGCACCAGGCTGCGGCTAACCGACGAAGAGTTGAAACGTAAGATCTGGACGTGCCTGGAGTATTCTGTAATGCATCAGACACAACTCATGAAAGACCGGCATTTAGATCAAATACTCATGTGTGCTGTATATGTTATTTGTAAGGTTAGTTAGAAATTTTAATCTTAAAGGGTTTTTTTTATAATTTTATTCATGTAGAGAATTGTATACTCTTTGTTACAAACATTATAATATATAAACTATGAATCATATTTAAACTTTAATGATGCGCACTGTAGAATATATGACATGATGACATAGCATAATTGCAAATACTTTAGCTAAAAATAAAAGGACATACTATTTATTACATACTAGTCAACATTTTATCACGAGATGTGAAAAGCCGTTTTAATTAATTTTGCTTTAACTAATTCCTAAAAAAATTAAATGTTCGTTTTTATTTTTTTGTATCACTAATACCGTAATTTTTTTAAAGCTGTCCTATATATTTGTCATTCATGTTATATACTAGCAAAAAACGTAATAATTTAGTCTAAATTCATAGAGTATTTTGAAATGTTGAGGACTGTTTAAAGAATTGTGTCCTCTAAAGCTCTCTGGAGAGATGTTGGTTTTCATATATTGAAAATTCCCAATGTATGATCTACTTTTCCAGGTGTCGAATAGTACCAATAATCAAGTTGAAAGAACATTTGCAGAGATTATGAAATGTTATCGACAGCGGCCTTTAGCCGATAACCATGTGTATAGATCAGTTTTAATCAAGCAAAGCACAGGGGACAGTAAGTATTCCAATCTTAGACTTATTATTATTACTTTTAAATCTGAATTGTCTTCATTTGCTTTGCTCATATTTAAATGTGTTTTAAACACTCGGTAACACTTTCTTGCAGACTCGCCAGAGAGGGGAGACTTAATTAATTTCTATAATAAGGTGTATGTGCAATGTATGCAGAGTTTTGCACTAAGGTTTACTGGAAAACATAAAGATGTAAGTAATGTTTCCCTTACACTCAAAATAATAAACCTAGTGATGTAACATCTCATAATTTCCACGAAAATGACTTGCATCTACAATAAAAAAACTTTTTGTTTATAATTTGAAGTCTAATAAGGGATGATAATCATTACTTCCAAAAACAGCTTTTTTTTGGTATATTTCTGTTAATGTGGGGTTTGTTATATGTCTTTAATCTGTGGATTGCAATTTTCAGGAGTGCAGCCTATCCCCGTTGCCAGCAGGTCGAGGTGATGCGGCCTACTCGCCGGCCGGCCAGCGCGTATCCGACCGTCATCAGCTCTACGTCAAACCACTCACCACGCCGCCGCCCACAAACCACCATCTCACTTACCGCTTTAGCCGTAGCCCGGCTAAGGTACTTATTTCGATCAAGTCTAACTGATACAAATAGTTCACAATTCAAACAAAACCACTTAATATTAAATTGCACTTAATTCTATTTTAAAGGCTAGTAAGACGGCCACTGCATAACGTAAAAAATGATTTCGATCGATTACGTTCATTTTATTTTTCCTAATTTATTCCGTTTTATTGACATTGGCTTTTCATTTGAAAAATTGAAGCTCAAACTAGACGACTACGATTTGATATAAAATCGCTACTGATTTGGCTTCCCACACCTGTTGGAAAATTAAACTGGTTATATTTTGCAGGATTTACACGCGATCAACACACTGGTTTCGTGCGAAGTGGGTGGAATGAAGCGCGGGGCTGAGGGAGGCGATGTTGTTAAACGGCCTCGATGCGCTGCTCCCGGTGTGGCACGCAAACTACAAGGGCTTGTAAGCGACCGGCAAGCAGTCTAGAGGTAAGTGCAAAGCAGTTTTTTTTTTCAAGATAAATTGCCTAGAGCTAGCTCATACGATGGTAAACGCCGACAACTGCTTATCTATATAAAAAAAAAAACAGTGTCACACAGAACCTGTTTAACAACAACAATGACATTGGCATACAGTCATAATGAATAATAATGTCCTCTCGGCCGATTCCGGCCACGGCGGCAGATCTACAAAAAATCAGCCAAGTGCGCAGAATATAATATAGTGCACAAGCGTTTGCGCAGACGCAGGTGCATTCACCCTTCCTTTTACTCTCATAGCCTGATGGGACGGATAACCGACCGGAGAGAGATAGGGCGCAGGAAGCGGTGACTTTAAACCGACCTCTTAATGACGACTTCTCCAAGCCACCGCTAGATGGCGTTGACAAGAAACCGTATGGTAATGCTTAAACATTAGCGTCGATTAACTGTGGTTAACAATGCAGTGGTTACCACCCCAAGCAGACTATGTAAGAGCTAGTAGGACTCACTAAATGTAGTTCAGTTTGAATACTAAAAATAAAAAACACCAGTGTAGATTTACTTAGCAAAAACTAGAAGCCAGATGAAAGCTTGTTGTTATATATTATCATAATCCTTTTCCTGAACATTCATTTTATTAACAATGTGTATTAAGGAGTTAAATTTTGCTTTACAGATTAAATCACAAAATGCCGCACAAACGGAACACTCAATGGATTTAATTTTTGTAGTCATATTTATTTTACATTACCAAAAATTTGCTTATGCTCTCTAGATGATTTTCTATAGTTTGCAAATGTTTGTAAAACTGACTAAATTCGAGTTAGCAAAAATAAAAAATCTATTGTCAAAATTTAAAGTCACAAGGAGGGCAATCTTTTGATTGGTTTCAGTAACCATTGGTGATGGTGCTAGAGGAATAATATGTCAGTTAAAAATTAATTGGGATTGCACTGACAGTAATGAAGTATATTGATCTCATTTCTTATTTATGTTGGGTGTTTATATTATCGATATGCCATATAATGTAACTTGCTCATTGCTATATAAGTTTTAGGTCTGTGTTATGCATGTATGGAAATTATGGCTGTGGATGATTTAAATCCAAAATTGTATGAGCAGATTTAATATTTCTAACTTTGTAGCCATTTGCTACATTCTAAAAAGTATAATGACGAAGAGAATGATTTTTTTTAAATATAATCATTTTTATATTTGTATAAATCGAGAGAGTTCGGCTTTTATTGCTTATTGACAAACCATTATCTACAAATAAATTTAGTGAATATAACCACATTTATAGGTAGGTACCAGTTACCTAGTAGTAAGTTCCTCATGTTTTTTTTTTACTGAATTTCGTAATATTCAGTTTTAAATATATTTTATTTTCTTCCATTAAATTTAATTATTATTACTTAACTTTGTATGTCATCAGAGAAAGTATAAAATCAATTTTGTTTTAGCGTCTAATCGAAATTAAATGATTGTATATTTCGGACATAACCATTTTATCATGTATTCTTCATAGATTTTACCTTGTAGTATAAAGTAAACAATAAAAAATACTTATCTAAATATGAGTTTTATTTAATCACTTTAGACAATCTTACTGAATGTATAATTGCTACATATGAATCTACACATAAATATACAAAATTGACTGAATTTCAAGTATACAAAAAGCAGCAGTGCTTGGTCTAAATCGAAACTAATTGCTTTAGTGTCAAAATTCACTTTTACTCCATATTAACATGTTTTTTTTTAATGAAAAAACGTCTGTGTGACAAGTTTAATAGTGGACATACAGAAATATTTCAAGATAATTTACGTTTAATATTCCACATTATAAATGCGAAGGCGTATTTGTTGATTTGCCCGTTTACGTCGCAACACTTAGCAATGATTTTCTAATCGACTTCAAAAGAGATTCTCAATTGTTCGTATGTTACGCGATATCTCAGCCAATTGTTATTTGATTTTGTTGATTCTTTTATAATTGATAAAGGGTCTATCGCAAAGTTTAATACGTTCAATGCCACTACGGTTTTTACGAAGTTCTCCCGGATTCCGCATACATTTCTCGTTGAACTCGCCAAGCAAGTCGCACGGATATAAATTGTATAAACTCCCGCGAGTTCACTGGCCTAATCTAGGCATTAAATTTGTTTTGTAAAAAGATTTTTAGGATAGGTCTGTGTGTTTCTACTTAAAAACATGGCAAAATAAACTCAAAGGATGAAATGCAAGGTAAGTTAAACAATTAGTCAGTGGTTTTCAATCTTTTAAATAGTGGTTATTGCTGAAGTCATATTTTGTATTAATATCACTGAATAGCAATGTCGCCCTGAATATTTAACGCTGTCTCCTAGTTCTATCAACTTCTATAAATATATACATTTCGTTGTTAATGCGACGCCAATTGAAGTTCCGCAATTGTAGAACTTATTACATTTGCACAAACATTTTACCTACAGAGTGAATATTTTGTTTTCATTTGAAATAGAAAACGCAAAGAAGTTAAAAACAGTATTACACGTTGTACTATAAACATAATAATCAAAAATCTACTACATTATAAAGGAAAAATACTTTTTTAGTAAGCAGTATCCAAGCTATTATGTTGTCTATTTATGTATTTGAAGTTTGAGAATCAGTGGCAGTGAACACGCAGAACTAGTCAGTGGCACTAAACTTGTTAACTGAGAAGATACACTAAAAATTCTATGCTATTGAAATAAAATAGGAAACGTGAGTTGAGCATATTGAGATTTATTTGAAATTGTTTTTTTTATTTTTAACTCTCTGAAATAAACAATTAAAATTATTCCTTAAAAATTTACAAATTTATTAATGTCGGCATCAGGCATTGTAATTGAGTACAATGAATTAAAAAGGGAGCGCTTGGATGCGGCGCGTAGAAAAGATTATGTTAAAATAGTCGTGCCTGCTCGATAATTTTGCTAGAAGTTTAAAGAATATTATTACATCGAATGAAATGCGTATAGTAAGGGTTCGCTATCAAGGTTATGTACACAGTTAATATCTTCAAAACCAGGATAATAGACTTACATTACCTTTAGTAAAGGTCCTTTATTACTCACATTAATATCAGTGTTTTCTATCAGATATTATAGTATTTAGCACTACACACACTTAATAATTATAGAAATATGTTACAAAGTTTTGAATGGCAAAGAAAACCTGTTTTTTTTACTTTAATACTCTTCATCTAAGCTGCTATGCTATACAGTCAATGGCGGTACTACCATACAAGTCCAGTAGCCAGGTTTGCCCTACTAAGGAGTAAAATTTTAATTAGCACATTCACACAACGCTCAAATTTAAAAATGAAGTATTCGGGAATTACCTGCTTATTAAAATTTATAAAATTTACTCCTTAGTAGAGCAAGCCGAGCTTTGGGTTTGTATGGTAGTACCGCCACTGTGTACAGTTACTTAAAATACAACATATAATAACCATTGGCTTGACCTAACATTGATTTGTTAGATAAAAGTTAATTATAATTAAAAATATCTCTAAATAAGCCAAGTAGATATAAGCGTTATGAGATTTTTAAATTTTATCATAAGTAAAACTTGATTATTAAAGAATGGGCTTACATTGCTTTCGAAATGAACGTTCTATTTACAAAATTAAAATACGCCTGTAAAATCTGTCCATTTTACAATACAAATTTGTAGATTAGTAGTAGTAGGTTCATTTTATCTTTGTACTCGGTTATTACATGATTATCTCAAAAAAGGTGTTTTGTGTAATCAATCATGTGAGTATTTATTCAACTTTATTTATTGCCCCAAAACTAATAAGCCGTGTTCTGATATTCACTGAGTACCCTCAAATTAGATTTATTCAGTATACTGTGTAAATGTTTCATTACTACTACTAATGTGACATTCAAAAAGTGACACTAATTTGAAATATAAGGAAGCAGTTTTGAATAGAATGTGATGATGACATTTATTTAATAACGTAATCAAATTGTGTGCTTTACCTTTGACATGCCAGTTACCGCAGTAAAAAATGGCGACGATTTATGACGTCATTAGTTATGCTATAACACTGCGTCAGTACTGATTGTACTTAAAGGAAGGAAAATTTGACTACTGTGACTAATTCAGTGCCCAGTGTATATCAGAACACGACCATCATTACTATCTTAACATTATCCGCAATAATATAGACGTGACGTCACAATACTTATTAAAATTCAAAACGGCAGCCATGGTACCGTTGGCAATGGAAACTTTATAAAGAAACTTTTCTTCATTCACTTTACTCATCTTTTCACTTAAGTCGTCCAAGTGCTTTGTAATCGTTCCGTTAATTTTGAGCTCTCGTTACTGTCGAAGCTACTTCGCTCGGGCGTCTTTAGACTGTCGATGAGAGTGGAAGCGTGAATCAAGCAGTCAACACCGCCTCAATCGAACTGCTTGGAGAAAGGTGGAATGTGTTCGCCGTCGGTGAGATGAGATGATGAGGGCCTGATGAAGACAGCTAGGGTCCAGGTCGCATTAGTCCAGCGAGTCCGGCTTGGGCTGAGGCGGGGCCCTCTGCGCGGAGGACGGCATGGAGTTGGGTCAGGTGGCCCGACCCTTGCCCTCCTTGATCGCGATCACATAGCGCTGCGCCACGCGTTCCGGCGGCGAATAGCCGTCCGCGTACGAAGAGTCCTGCGCCATTGGTGCAAACGTCAACACATTATTAATAATCGATTTATTTTTGACAGTTTGATTTATTTTAGAAAACGCACAAGATGTGCGCTCGATGGTAATCGTTCGCCATTACAACACAGTGAGAAAAGTGAGAAATTAGATGGGTTATCTTGTTCCCCCAAGCGTCAAGCAGTAGTTGGAACAGTAGTGCTCACACTAATGCTTAGTAGTAGTATAACTGGCAGTGCAGTTCTACTCATACACAATTAAATTTGATTGTATAAAAAGTAAACAAGTAACAGAAGTATAAATGCGGAATTAGCCACGGCCCTAGCGCGTATTGGCGGACCACATATCTAAGAAATTTTTTTTCGTCTCTTAAATATACAGGTTTTTACAATGTTTTCCATCACCATTGCGCACATAATAAATCACTTAAATTATTAATCACTATATAACAATTTGATTGGTGTCGACAACGGGATTTGCTGTCAGATTAATCGAATGTATTGAATTTAAAGCGAGCACCAGTACACTGAGCTACGACATAGCCTTACTACGCTGATAAAAGTCACTACAGGCGGGTATACAGTTTTTGCAAAAAGTGGCGATACTATCATACAAGCCCAAAAGCCCGGCTTACCCTACTAAGAAGTAAAAGTTATAAATCTTAATTCCCGAATAATTTATCTTTAAATTTGAGCGTTGCGGGAATTATGTGCTAATTTTGATTTATAAATTTTACTCCTTAGTAGGGCAAGCCGGACTTTTGGGCTTGTATGGTAGTGCCGCCACTGCCTACAGATGATTGTTCCGAATCTAACTCAAGGCATTTCTATCTTACAACTAGGGCAGCGTTTTGTTTTTTAATTCACCGCATCTGCAAAATACCATACCGTAAGCATCGACCGAAACGGAGGGCTGTCCCGCCTTGACAAATGGCATCGGGCAAAACGCCGCATAGAATATCAAAGCATTACATCGCACAATGGCCGGCCGAAAACAGCGGCGCAATCAGCTGCCACTTTGTGCCCGCCCAACAAATGAGTGCCATTCATCAGCCGCCCGCCCCCCAGTATTTTTCTACGGAGCACATTCCTCATTCCTTATCTCCACCTCAGATTTGAGCCTAGAGAACTGCGACAAGCTCACCGCCTGTCACGTATATCACGTTCCAATACAAAACGTCTCTACTTTTCCATAATGTCAAAACATGAAAAGGATTAAAACATTTTTATCCGACCTCAAAAAAGGAGGAGATTCTCAATTCGGCTGTAATCTTTTTAACGTGTCATAACTTTTTACTGGGTGTACCGATTTTGATGATCCTTATTATATTTAAAAGCTGATGCTTGGCATGTGGTCCCATATAAATTTTAGAGAGATTTGACGGGCAGTTTTAGAGTTCTTCCTAATTATGCGTATTTTTGTGGAAAACGGTATAGGTATCGCAAGATTCCTCAGAATGTTAAGGTTTCTTCAGAAATTTCATTCTGAGCGCCCTTTGTACTGCGATCATGTGCTTAAAACTAAGTAGGATTTATATAAAGTCTGTTAATGAATTTTATAAAAGTTAAAGTTAGTTTAAAAAAAATTGTTTAAGTTTACAGTACATACCATATCACATCTGATCTACAGGGGCCGACCCACAACACAAAGTCATTGTCTCCCGAAAGATTGGAAGCCGCAGCTTCTTGCAAATGGAAGTTCTATTACTGGGATTATAGACATATATTACAAACTAGTAGAGAATTAATAAAGATAAACACCACCCACATCATTCCTACTCTGAAAACATTTGAACAAAATAAAAAATTACGTAATGGCTATGGCTTTCAGTGAAGTTAAATTTTAGCAGATACATACTAATATCATTCAAAATTATTAGTCAAATATGTATTTATAAATTGCATTAGTTCTAAATATGTGGAGCACTTAGCTCCAGCTGTACTTTTAATGACATCCCGCGTGCTTGCTCGCAAACCTGTCCAATTATCTTTTCATCTACCACAAACCCAGTTCTCAAGCAAGCTCTTACTGCAACGAATATCGCTTAAAACATAAACTGTTCATACAACCCTCTAAATAGTAATGCAGTTAACTGGTGCTTGACTTCGGTTTTGTAAGGTTTAAATAAAAAAATGTTTCCGGTTCAAGTTTACTACACTTTTACTAGCTTTCTGTTTCGTTTCAAAATCAAACGTGCTAAATCAAATTTTGTAAATTCAAATTGTTTTTGAAATAACGTACTTACTAATATTTCGTCGGACTATAGTCTTAATGATGATATCAATTATGATTAACGTTAGCTAAGTACATCACCATAATATTTTTATTCCCTTTTTATTGTTCATTTTATCGAATTTGATTTCGAAAATTGTATCTCGACTTGCTTATATACACAATATCATACAAAGCACTTTCAAATCAGAACATTTGACGCCTCTACATTGCAACCTAGATTTTTTTTAACCTAATTAAATAAATAACAATAAGTCCAACAAAAAAGATTTATATAAATTACGTAAAGCATGTGTGAATCGTGAAAAAGAAGTTATTTCTTTATCCTATATTTTCATTTATTTCTTCTTTATCCATGTCTACAAAGTAACTACTCAGCAAAGAAAAAGTTGAATGGAACAAACTTATATTTTCCATCTACTTTTTCTAAACGTACGTCATCCATCAGCCGACGTCACGTAATAGTGGAAAGGGCTCTATAAATATATTTTGCGCTCTTCTCCTGTCACTTGCACTGTTTCGTAAGGCTCAACGAAAAACACAATCGTTTGTTATTTCAAATATAAACAACGATTTGTTTACGGGCAGATAGATACCTGTGTTACGTCTATATAGTCGTAGAAACTAAGAGTTCTGATAATTAAACTTTATTTACAAATATAGATATATAAAATTACAAATTTCAGTCGGCTACCGTACGAATATAATGTGAGCCGGTTATTTAATATTGACGAGAAAAAGAAAATTATTTATTAACATCTGATAACGAATCAACCATCTCTTATTTATAATCTATATTTATAGAATGAAATTATTTATTTGACGGTAAAAAAGCTCACGTGATATTTTCCGGTTATTATTTTTTTTCTTAAGTTATTCAGATGAAAAACTAAAGTAAGATCATAGCTTTACATCTTGATCAATACTTTTTTATCGATTATTTATTTATTTTTGACTGCCTCCGTGGCCTAGTGGTATAGGCTCGCGCTTTACAAAACGGGGGTCGTGGGTTCAAATCCCGCGGAG
>DWHO01000806.1:0-17748 GCA_018247575.1 Eurytides lysithous rurik
GTCTTTAAGGGGGTAAATTTTAAGAGAGGGAGGGAAGATAATCGAGGGGGAAAGGGAGGAGGAGGAGCGGGAATAAGAGTGAGAGAAGGAAGGAGGAGAGGGAGGGAATGGGCCACCGGCCACCTCACACACCAGACGAAATGCGGAAGCAAAAACACTTCCACTTTACGCCGATTTCCTGCGAGGTCGTGGTACTAATCCGGTTCGAGCCGGCCCATTCAGCAACGGGAACAGCTGCATGGCTCTACCACCGTAAAAATGTATTATAACGATGTATAGGACAGATCTAGGCGAACCTATGACGTGTCTTTTATATCTGATAACTAACTATGAATAATTAACAACGATATAACTAAGTTTAATTTTACTACGTGGGTCCAACATCATTGTGTTGCCTCATAATAAGTTTCGATTAAGAAAAAAAATAGTTTGAGCCCAAGGTAGATCGCATTCAAATTGAATTCAAATTGACATAATGTAGAAAAATCGATGCAATACTTGTCTTATTTTTTTTCACGTTATATATATATGTGAAAATAATTTTTAAATAATTGTGACATATAATTAATTTTGATTATTTAAAGCTCATCATATTCTTGCAAACTCGGAGGAAGATGGGCGACCATCATCACTAACTTATACATTAAATAAAGACGCAATTGGATATGTTAGGGATTCAACGTTCTGATTTTGGACTTAACGCTCGGTTTGCTGGATTGTTGTAACGTGAAAACGTCGTACGTAGGTCTATAATTGAAGTTTTTTTTTTTTCAATTAACCGGGGTGCATTTCGTGATGGAACTCCTCGGAAGCGAGTGAAAAGATGATCGCGTCGGGCGTCGTTCGCGCGTTATAATTAGTACAAATCGTCTACTCGGTGCGGCTTTGCGCAGAGTTGCGAATTGACAGACACGCCAATTAGATTAAACAGAAAATGTATTAATAAAACATTTTGACATTTTTGATTATGTGTTCGCATCAATTCATTTTTGTGTGGGTCGTATCTAAACTGTACTTTCGCAGCAGAAATTGAACATTTGACTTTTTTATAGGCCATAATATTGTGACATATGCTGTTATATTAATGGAGTCGGTCACCATTAGACTTGATAGCTCCCCACTTATGATACAAATGTAAAATAACAATACGCCAGGGAAAAGGTGCTTAGCGTATAGTCCAAAAACATTACCCGCTTATTTATTGTTTTATACTTCTCTACCACTGACAGGTTAACCCAATGCGATAGTGTAGCCAATATAACACAATAAGTATTAAAAGAAAACTTAAATATAAAAAATTGTTAATATGACTGCTAGATTCAAAGGTTGTTTATGCTTATCTAAATTCAAAGATTTTAACACATTATTGTGCAATAAAATTGACACATCAATGTTGCCCGCTCTTAAATTTATAGGCTCACGCAGCCAGAACTGAATCCCGTAGTCTCGCGAGTTAATAGATTTCATTATTCATCACGGCCGGTTCGAATCCGCGTCGCGCGACGATTGATGGCGCTGGCATCGCCGCCGGCGGAACGCGACAACGTTTTGCCCGTCGAATTTCTAATTATCTCCATTCGAGTTATCCGACGCACGATCAATTCGTACTAACACCCCATCGCTATCAAGATGGAGTTTACCAGTTTCGACTCTTTATGGCGTTTAGCGACGAGTCAGTCAGACGCCTGGAGCGAAACACTTGCCCATAAAAGCACAGGTACACTGATTGTTTTATTATATCCTGTGTGAGAGATGCAATATGGTCTACATCTACGCTGCCTTAGTTTTCGAGAATTATTGCCTTTTATTGAATAATTTTTATTGTGAAATCAAACGACAGCTTAGTCTGAGTCTTTCATCTATTAAAAAAATAATAACATGAAACGAGCCAAACTCGCCAACGACGGGCGCGTTTTGGACAAAAGTCATCGGGAAACTATTTAAAAAATATTTTTTTGTTTAACGTTCCCATCGATTGGTTTCTACTATTAAGTTGAACCGATCGCTAAGCGATTCGGCTCGCCTCGGAATATTCGAGTCCCCGGCTCTTTAAAAGTGTCCATTCCGTACGACTGTGAGATAAAGTGCCCCTGATCGCTTCACTGACGCTGCCTTTTAATCAAACAAATTGTGATTGATTTTTTTACTGGGCGAGCGGCCTAGGCTAGAGATATGCAGTGAATATCTTTTACTTCGGCCGTAATCGATTACCCACGCCGCTTAACTCCGGTGCCGTTTTCAATTAAAACGGCGTCAAATCGTTTCGTTATTTGGCGAGTACGGGGCGAGTCGAAACTGGGCCGTGGCGCGTCGTTATGGCAACAGAACTCGATCTTGGGAGCAGCAGCAAGTGCGCGTCGAATCCGGTGTAAATACGCCGGCACTAATCATCCACCAGCAAGGTGGCTCCGGAATTGTATCTAAACGTCTGTCTCTCGACCATCGTGTCGCGTCGGCCGCCTCTCAAAGCGGCATGATTCGGCAGAACGCCATCCCATTCCCAAATGTTTCGTTGCCCATTCGTTCCTCCGGTTACGCCTACCCAATAAATTAAACGCGCGTAGATGCGCTCCGCATAGTTGCGAACTAATGGAATCTCGAAGAGATCTCAACCCATTTTCTTAACAACTTTTCCGGGAGAACAGTCGCCTTCAAAGATTTCACCCCGACGAGTAATCTGGCTAATAACGTTCGGCGCTCACGCGACTATGTTATGCGACCATAGGAATTTCATTAGATACACACGCGTTTGTTTGTTAAGGCGTTTTCCATTGCTAAAAGTTTCTTGAGGCGGGTATAATTCCTTTGTTTGTTGTGAGGGTGGGGCGCCCGCCTCGCCCGCCGCGTTTTCTAAGTCATCGGGTCCAATTATGCCCCTTTGTAGGTTTTGATATGTAAATTCGCGATTTTATTAAACAAACCGTGATGCCATTCGGGAGCAGCGGGCCGTATTAATAGCTCCTTCGGATTTCTGTAATCGCTTTATCTTAAGACAACATTGGATAATTTCGAGGGAGTCGTTCACCTCCGTTCGCACTACATTAGCGGCCCGAGTGAACAATTCATCCGGAAACCAAATCACTTAATGTTCGAGCCGATACAAACAGATGCCATATGAAAACGTCCGCGGCAATAATCAACAAATTGACGTAATAATAGCATCGGTTATTGTCGTTACGGGAGGCACGAAATGGCCCTACAAATTAATCCGCACATAGAAACACACGCGACTGTTACCGTCGAAACTACCCATTCGGTTTAAGCTTAATTTTTACCCCAGCACTATTAATAATTTACACGGGACACCGCCAACGTTTGCGCCATATTACGTCGCATAAATTAATAATGTCGCTCGCTTGTTTAACTGCGAATCAGATGAGTTTTATTGACAATTTTGTTGGGAAAGAGCAATTTGCGGGATGGCCGCCCAGTGCCACCAAGTGGTCACCAAATAGGGGAGAACGCAACGCTCGAGGGGGCTCACAATATCGACTATGGCTTGTGGATTTGGCGCATTTGATAACTAAGCTGCTAACGATAACAGGTACGCAGATGCGATGCGATTTCTATGCGGAAACCAATACAGGCTAATGTTATTACTATGTGACTAAAGATTAGATAAGCATTTTTTAATATAAAATTGATAATAAATTAGGAAACTAATAACCAAGGTAAGTGCATTTCTCAAGTTTTCTGTTTCACGATACTGTTAGTACTGAAGTCGTACATGACATTGTGTTGTTCGCAATGTCATGTACGACTTTCAGTACTAACAGTATGCCAAATATGTTTCATAGACACATTTTAAGTGTCTCAGGCGATGTCTTCCGAATCTCTCTAGTGTAGAATGTACTAATACGATCCCACAGCAAGATGAAGATAAGAAAGAAACTTCTCGAAGCGTTCTAATAAACATATACGGACAGACATTGTCTATTAAAAGAGCCAACAAGGAGCCAACATGGAGTGATCAATCCAAAGAGAATTTCGTCTCCACACCTTCGTAGCCCGCCTAGACTATCGGCGGCCCGGTTTGCATCGCATTACTGTAACTCAATACGAGCACGAATGTACACAATTGCATTTGGGGTTGCATTGAGGAGCTGCCGCGTCCCGCTATTATTGTGCAAACAGGTCCCGTCCTGAGTTACGTTTGATATTTTGGCAGTCTGTTATATAAATAGCTAAACCAACACTCAGTTCGTTGATTATTCTATCATGTAATGTTATATTATGTTTTTAATAAAATTATGCTAATTTGTGCAACATAGAACGAATTTTGTTATATATACGATACGATATAATATAGTAGTATCAAAAACTATCTTGTTTTGATAATAGTGAACGAAGGCGTTTTGCGAACTTTAAGCAATAGAAAACGTCTTAAGAAACAGTCACCGTGTTAGAATATACAGCATAACAGTGTTATGTTTTAACGGGTTGAAACAGAAGTATTACGTGTATGAAGCAAATGTAGTGGGAAACATTAGCAGTTATTACCTATGATGCGACATTGATGATAAATCATTCGTATCTGCTAGATGCGATTGCTATACGCCTCCTTTCAGATCAGGGGCGAAAGAGTGGCGTATAAGTTCAGATGCAAAAGATAGGGGTACCGCGACTTGCTTATCGCGTGCGGGCGAAACGCGCTGTCGCCTCGAATTAACACAGGCTTTTGTTATCGTTCAATTTGATTCCGCCGCCGGGCCGCTTTATTATTTTAATGAGACTCAATTTTCAGGGATAATTGAATGGACGGCGCGGTGCCTCGCTTATTATTGTGCTCTATGCAGATGCTCTAGATACCTGTATCTAGTCCACAGGTTGCCAATGACGTTGATTTAGGCGGAAATGTTTAGTTCTCGTATTTTCGAATCGATATTCCATCGACTGCCAGCCGCACGCTGAAAATCAGACAGCATTGCAGCGCTTTGTAATAAAATTCGCTTATAGCCCAAAGATTTGTATGATAGGCAGTCGCAATAGCGAACTTTTGGATTATTTATCAGTTAATCTGTTTAGTGTAATTATAGAGGTTTTAACCAAATCTATTTATATAAATTCTAAAAATGTCAAATTCAACTAATATCGGTGCATATCCTTAACTAATTTAGTTAAGGATATGCAAGTCGGTTTTAATCTGGAGAATGTTTTTGAATAGTTGTAGTAATTCTTTTATGATTTTCGAAATATTTTCGTACGCTAGCATTATACGTCGATGAATGTAACGTTATCAATGAAAGAATCTATATTATTCATATGTTTCTAACATAAACCATTTCTTTTTGGTCGTAAGTTCATTTGAACCACACAAATTTATAACCGTGGTTTGTGTGGGTCTTTCCGAATCAACTTCGTTACTTGTTTAGGTGTAGAAAAAGATTTCGTAATCGGAAACGAGTAATAGCACCAATACTACGGCAGTGTTAATTTATTACATACAATCAAATACTGCAAAGTGTGTGGTATTTGCCTTTAAAATTTTCTTCATTACTTAGCATCCCACCCGTTCAGCTAAAAGTCATCTGTTAATTAGACTACAACAAGACATACTGTAAATTAGGTTTGATTTACGAAAACGATTCGTCAAATGTTTGCTGTCGTTCAAAATTGTCACCGCCACGACCCCACCTATAAACAAAGCGCGCATTCGGACTGCCCGCGACTTTCCGAATCTAATGGCCGACTAGTTTTACCTATAGTTAAGGTTGACTTAGCGTTGCCGCTTTAATTAAAGGGGTGCGTTTTGATTTGTCGCCGGCAGTTAAAAGCGTGCGTTAATATTGTTATTGCAGGCTGTTTGTTAATGCACGATTGTGGGGCACAGCGCGTTGCTGGAAAAGTGCAATATAACATTATTTTTCTATACACTTTCATGTAGATATCTATTCTTTTTTATATAGGCATATCTAAATGGAATAGAATTGTAACCAAACGTGTACTTTGTGGTAATATTTTATTCCTTGTGTTAATAAAAATCATAAACAACATTACTTAATATTTATCTAAAATCAATACGATACGATGTAGCAGTTAGGTTACTTATCTAAATCATATATTGTTATTTTCTGCTTCGTGTTATTTTCTTCGTTGCCTAAATTATATTTTTTGTAAATAACTGCGTTAGGTTGACGGCAATATTTAGATTGTGATAAACACGTACATTTGGTTCGAAGGTCGACCGCTTTATATATTAAAATAATATGTTTTACACTTTGCACAGTATTCCTCGCAGAGCCGCTGTTGCTTATTCGATTAATATAAATATCCAATTTGTCAATTAATTAAATAACAACAGCTAAAGTAACAAAATCGTTCGCCGTTTGACGTTTTCAACATTTATATTAGACTTTAGTCTTTGTAAAGATTTCAATGCTATGTTAATTAAGTTTTATGTGCCTTCGTCAGCACTGGAGTTAAAAAGCGGTGACTGCTGCATCACAAAGGCATGCAATGGGAAAAGTTCTCAGATCAATATTTAATGAAATATAAAGTTCGATGTCTAATGATTTTTTGGTAACATTGAATTTAAAATCACTGAAACACTGACGCTTGATCACTAGTGCGAAGAGGAATGACTCGTTAAATAGATTAGTGTTTTAATATAATTAATAACTGCATCTTGCATTACCTGCTATTTGGATTTTATCATCATTAATTCTCATCTAAGAGAAGACAGCAATTGCATTGCTATGCTAATATAATAGAATGGCCAGCTTACTAATCAGCTCAAATGCAAGGATAACAAATTTAAAACAAACAAAAACCATATCTGGTGGACCTGCGTACAAGCACATTTAACACCAGTTGCTAACGTTTTATCTTTTTTAATGAGAAGGCTAACATTATATCACATCTTTTACGTGATTATAAGAGCAACGTTTGAGAAAAACTATAGAAATATGATATATCGACGGTGATTCAACTGATAGAGTGCTCACTATTGACTTAACTTCACGCAATCTCGAGGGATAATTAGTTAAATCAAGTCCGAACGGGCACTGTAACGGAACACCCACGGCCGGTTCGTTTAAAGAGATATGAGCTGTGGGCAGGGCTGGGTAACCGCAGACCGCGGCACGCGCCGCTCACCTCGTCACCCTAATGCGGCTGCACTGTTAGCCACGTCAGCTATGTCAGCTATCAGCTAACTCATTCGGATCGCGCAGCCAGTTTCAATTTCTTTCATCTGCGCGTCATCTTAAAGTTCGTTTGTTGCTTTGTCCTACGAAAACAAAAGCAACTGCTGAAGGAACTTATGCAGCAGGTTCTCGGATTTCAATAAAGTTGCGTCCGCATTTCTTTGATGAGGAGTTGTTCTTACACATTTATGAAGAAATCATTATGACTTACATCTAACCTGACGTCGTCTATCTACCTAACATCGGTCTGTCTGTGAAATTTCAAGAAACCTTATAGTCTGTTTACCTTACCAGATGATGACCTTCATCAGGGCTACTAATTGTACAAATAGCGTAATTCATATGTATTTATCAAATGAGATGACAAAAGTGAGGACCTTTTTAAATAACATAACAACGTTATTGAAATATTTTGCAACCTTTATTTGCATAATTTTAGTAAAGAAGTTACAGATTTTATTTTTTAAATATTTAAATGCATATTTTGATGATATATTTTATGAGGATTATAGTTTTTTTTTAGGTTATATTAAGAGTTTCGCTTTGGATTCTTTACAGGTATTCCTTTTCAATTTTAAAGTTGTGAATTGTAATCTTATGTTAGGTATATTTTATTTCAAATGAGGTTATTGTTAGAAGGTTGATAATTTATATATCACTTTTAGTTCAAGCAAGTGTCAAATGAGATTAATTTTTACATAATTTTTTCCTCTCCTTAGCAAAAAAAAATGTATTAAACTGTTGCACGGCTGTATCAGAAAATGTAGTAAAAATTCTCTTTTATAGACCCGTAAGCTTATAAAGTGAGAGGTTAAATTACGACAACCCTCGCGTGACTAGTGGGCTTAATACTTTTTTTTCTCATACACAATTTGGAGGGAATTGATTACGTCTATTAACTCTTCGCTTTAAACTGACAGCCCTAACCATTAAAGAAGGCTGCGGTTTGTTTCCGTTTCCTAAGTGAATCTCGATTTTCAGCAAGGGATGGGGTTACCAGGAGAATTTTTCGGGGGTATCTGTTAATGTGTTAAAAAGGAATGAACTCAATATGTAGTGGGCGTAGGAGGATAAAGAAATATATAATTAACTATCGAACTTACTCTGTTAAATTTATTTGAGGTAATTGTAACAAGCTTAAATTAATTAAGAGGTAATTGTAAATACACTGCATGTAATATATAATTTAATGTTCATTTTGGTATGAGATATAAATAATAAAGACTAAGCATTTTGTATGCCAAACCTTTACCCTAAACCCTAAACCTCAAGGTTTACTAAATAATTTACTCCGCTAATAAAAATACATATTACACAGTTTATTTCATTATTTTGTTTATTTGTGTTTGTGTAGAATTTAAATTAGGTGGTAGAGAGGGTGGTAGGGTTCGCATACTACCATACTTTCGCATACCACTGCTTTGCTAGTAATCCTGTAATAATGATAATAAATAAGAAATATCATTTGAAATCTTACACATTGCCATATGATCCCAAACTAAGCAGCCTCTATTATGGTCTAACTGATATACATATTTATCTCATCACATAATTATTCTTTCCCGGGTGGGAATCGAACCTACGGCCTTTGGTCTTGCAGCCAGGAGCACTGAGCGGAGGCAACACTGTGTCGATCAAAATTCTATTACCTACTACCAAGCATTATTGTGGATACTACTATTCTCCGGTTTACAGCGCAATGTTGCCAGGGTAATTGATAATAATGTCCTCCCGACCAAATCCGGCCACGGCGGCCGATCTACGAGAGATCAGCCAAGTGCGCACGGGTGCACTCACTCTTCCTTTACTCTCATTGCCCGATGGGACGGATAACCGACACGACTGGAGAGAGATCAGGTGCCGATCAGCGCCAGGGCAATGACTGGGGGTAACACCACTTAATATGCCATCTAAAATTGTTTAGGTAGGCGCGTCGCTTACCTTAAGGCGTACATCATATAAGTCACGTCACTTTATCTCCTGAAAAAAGGTTTACATTGCAATTACCTATTACATACACTTAAGTCAAACGTGTATGCGATTATTAAATAAATTCAGTCTAAATTCCGATAGCGTACTATAATGGACATTGTTTAAATAACGCAACATAAAAATAAAGATGTATGCACTATGTTAACATTGGTTACGTTTAATTTGTTATATTTGACCAAGATAAGCGGCGAAGGCGCTGGGAACGGAAGTTGGTGGCTCTGACGTGTGTCAAGCGGCGAGATAGTGTTTTGTGATTGAAGAAAATGGTTTTTTATATGGTATTTATTTTAAAATATAATTCGTCCGCTACTTAAGTCTAACTACTACAAAAGAAGTGCAGTAGTTTTATGTAAATCGAATTAATAACACACTAAAAATATTTTCTTTTGTGTGCTAAAAACATATTCGAAAAAAAAAATAGTAATAAAAGTTTATGTCAGTACTAATTTTGAACTTATTACTTTGTTAAAGTCAATAAGCCACTCTAACACTCCGCTTCTCAGTGTTATAGTAAAAAAACACGCTAAATCTACACCAATTTATCGATAAGTTTAAAATTAGGACTAAAAGAATTAATCATAACCCGGATGTGGAATACAATAGAATGATTCCCACATGCCTCCGACAAAACAAAACGGGGTTTAAACATCGTCTAAGCGCTGAAATAACAAACCGATTACGCCATGATCAGTGTTACATCTGGCTGCAAGTTATGAGCTGTCGGAGGAATCTGGAAAATTAACAAGACCCTTTAAAATGTCAACTGCTTGTGAGCTGTTATGATCCAGGTGTTATATCTACTGAAAGTATGTTGAAATGAAGCTATAACTTTGTGTAAAAGTAGTCATAACGTTTTTAAATACGCTAGAAGACTATCACTTGGAGTAAAACGTGGAAACGGCACTGCTAGTCTCACTCAGCGATCCAATATTTAATAGTTTTATGATGTATTATCAAAACAAATCTCGACGAGTTACTATGAAGCGGCGTGAGTACGTTTCAGCTGCAATTGTTACACGGCCTAACGATTTTGATATTTGAATGTAATATCAGGGATACCATCCGTAAGGTATAACGCAAATATCATTTAACAGAAGATGATCGACTACAACATTTTAGGAATTGTTTGCAAACGATAATTGTAGTAAACATTGTATTTACAAACAAGCTATTCTTTAAATACGTTTTACGTTGTACAAAACTTTCTTACTTAACGTCACAATTAAGGAGGCGTGATGACAGATAAAATGTTTGCACCGAACAGAGCCACCTGCATAGTACCAAATAGGCTCCTACTAAAGTAACTGAACCGGCAGAACTGGCATTTAATGAAATGCGGTTTGAAGGTGGACGTTATTCGTGTATATTAATTTTATCCTTTAACGAAACATAATAAAGGCTTTTAGTGATGAATATCTTGCGTACAATTCATCTCTTTTTTGTTGATTTCTTTCTACTAACTGTTCATTGATGGGGAAATATTTATGATATAAAATGCCAAAGGCGTTTATCCGTACTTATAGTAATTAGCCTTTTATTTGCGGAAATCTGAAATGAGCTTGCGACTGATCTGATAGTAAGTAATTACTGTGATTTCTGGTGTTGCATTTACACCGCTATTTTTTAAAACGTTGATCCACAAAGGCGCTTATATCAATAAATGCTTTGCTTTTATATAAGTTTTTCGGCAGGTCAAAAAACTTCCCTTTCAGATAAAAGTGATGGGTGAGATTGACTCTACCATACTATAGAAAAAAAGTTTATAAAGTATCAAGGCACTTTGCTCTTAGTCTAAGACAAACAGAAGCGTTCGTCGATACAAAAGGACTTAACATGTTTTTTCATCATATTTTATTATGAACTTCTGTTCAACATCCAGATGTGTGAGTTTGATCAAACAAAAGATTTTTCAGATGTACTCACATACAGTCAGAATGTAACTATTACGTTCATGATTTATGAATAACTTTTGTTTACTTTAAAATTCCCGCCGGTATTTTAAGAAGCATAGATATGTTGTATACACTGAGATGAAATATTTTTCGTCGAATAATGTTTTAAATTAAACCAAATTAGTTATTCAGCTTTTTTGTTTGTTATTCTGTTAACAAATAAATCCTATCAAAGTGACATAATGACTACGGTTGGTTGGAAAACTCTATTAAGAAATATAAACTTAGTGTCCAATTAAACTTATAAATAAACAAATCTTGTCTAACTATTTGATTGTAATGATACAATAAAATCGTCATCCCCGTGAACACAGCGTTTTAGGGACGTTGAGTTAAAAGGGATCTATCTGTATATGTTCAAGAAAATGTCAATGAATATAAGAATCAAACTTTTAGCGTTGTTACTTATAAACTTTGGATTTCTTTTTTTAATCGAATAATCTGTTTCGTGCTTGATTATAAAGTTTATGTTACATGTTTATATCGTGACATAACACGTAGTGTTACTGGCAGGTTACACTTATAAAAAAAATGGAAATATCGATATACGCCGTCAATGCTGCCGGACTACACGCTATGTCGGTACGCGCCTAACGTATCGCACTTGCCTTGATTTTTAATAGATTATTTCCCACCTCGATGTCGACAGCGCTGATGTTTTCCTAATAACCTGTTTAACAAATCATAACGTTTATTTTCGTTCGGCACCGAACGATCACACGTCCGGGACTCTATTCTGCTTCAAATCTCTAGCGTGTTTGTTTTCGTTAGTTTTCGTTTTTCATTGAACGCACAAAATGAAACAGAGCACGAGTCTAACGCAAAGCATTGTTAGTTATTAAATTACTCCTTGAATAATTGCTTAAAAGAAACAGAGCAAAGCGCTTGTATTTGTACGTGGGTAGGTATTTGAATAATTTAAAGATACTTCGCCGAACCCACATTTCACGTATTGTATATGTTCAAAAATGTGAAATATTTTAAGTATACATTAATTTAATTAATACTTAAGTTTATGTACAATTATAATATTAATAAAAACGTATGACATTAAAAAGTATATAAATATTTTATACATTAAATTTTAAACGATGTCGCCAGGTGAAAATAAAATACACATCGAATTAAAAAAAGTCCTTTTAAAAATTGTTTACATTAAATTCACGTTTAGAGTTAAATTTGTGTTACAGTTTATATACGAACAATCAAATAGCAATGCTTTATCGTTCAAGTGTCTCTCTAATGGGTGTTGATGAAAAACATGTTTGGTTTTTTGCCCACAAACGTGGTTAAAAAGCGCCGGTGGCGTACGACGTGTATGACTCGACAATATTTGTTGCCAGAATTAGACGGAATTAATTTAGGAACTAACAAAACGTGTTCCTGGCAGGTAGTGATTCTTTTTTTTAATGGCAACCCCAACTTCTGGTGCAGGAGATCGCGGGAACAGTAGCTAAACTTTTTCATTGTTCAGATGATGTGCGTCGATCAGAATAGAGGGCCATTTTGTATTGAAAAGAAACTGTTTAGCACTTAATGGATGCAGAAGTCGGAAACTGGTAGTAACGTGTCGAATTTGAAATTTAGTTCTGGCGCCGGATACAAAAAAACGGAGTTTTTGCAAATTCATTATCTTTGTGATTTAGAATTAAATAAAAAACTTTCTATCCTCGTTACTATATTAATAAAATATATAGTTCAAAGAGGAACTGCCGGTAAAACTGGAGACTTATTAATTTGAGTAAAATTGAATGGTGAAAAGAATTTGTTTCTTTCCCTTTGTAGTTTTATCTTCTTGTAAAGCCGTAAATTAAGCAGTTATCGTGTAAAATCGTTCAATTATCAAGTTAAAAAAAACAGGCCTCACAAGGTTACTTTACCTATTAAACAAAAAGTTTTCTTTTGACAATAGCATAATCCTTAGTGTTATGATTGAGATGAATTATTATTTTAGATTTTACGGTCTAAATATCAAGACTAATTTGCATTGTTATAAATAAGAAAAAAAAAACGAACTATTATTTATATTTCGTTAAAGAAATTAATGTCTTTTGTTCAAATCAAAGTAGAGAATGAATTTAGCAGCTTCACAAATTAGATTTGCATTGGACAGTTATGAATTAGGAATTATCAGGAATATCTGAGGGCGTTACTTTGACCCCTAGGGTGTGCATGTCGCGGTCATACGTCCAGATATTGTATAGTTTAACAAGCCAGAATGGCCGCAGCGCGAATGCGTCATACGGAAAACAAAACGTGCCAGACGCAGGATCCTACAAAATGACGGGTTGAAAAAATGAATGCTTCAATGGCCAAATCATTGAATTTACCTTTAGAACGGTACATTTTTTTTTTAAAAATCGCTAGAAAATAAATTTTGAATCAAATATTTAAATTTATTATTTGACTAAATTAATGTATAACTAAAGTTAAAACTCTTATTTGAATACTAGATATAGGGTTGGCAATTTAAAGAGATCACTCAATATCATACCCCTTTCTTTTGAGAAGTATTTTTAAATGTCTAAAATAACCTAATCTCTCTTTACTGTTTAAAGATAAAGACATTCCTTATGTTCTTTGACGGGAGCAAAAATGAAAATGTAATATGAAAGCGCGGAAGAAATGAAATAAACGGTAATATGTCTGGAGCTATTACAGCCTTGACAATGGGGTTGGACAAAGGGAAATTGTAAGATGGCTCTTCAACGTGCAAGATCGAGTTACACTGATGGAACATCGCCCGATCACAATAAGAGTTGGGCTGAAATTGTTAGCCTTGCTTTGTTTTGTCGATTTTAGTTGCCCACCATATATACACGTAACATAAAGAATTTTGGTTTTAATTTACTATCAACTTTTAGAAAGATTTAATATTGTTTGTGTCAGGCGTAGTTTTTTACCGGTTCCGTCCTGGCCTAATAAAAGTTGGTTAACCTTCTATATATGTTTATTTAATCTATAAGTGTCATGTAATGATTAATATCAAAATCTACCAACCCTCATAATTCTAAATTAAATAAAGGAATTGTACTTTTGAACTTTTACGACTACAGGTAAAATTAACTTATTAATGTGTATAAAACCTAACTTCATTATATCTGTGATTTTATTTTTAATGAGAAAAAAAGAAACGTACGTTATAACACTCACTGAAAATATTTAGGTATAACCTAGAAGTATAAGTATACTGTCGAATTATTGATTAGGGACTACATCAGTTTAAAGTGTGACATTAAATGAAAATTAATTTCTATTTCTAATGACATCCTTGCGCTTAACCGAATAGATAATATAGGTACGTCGGTAAATTTGCAATAACAGCGAATGTGGTAAACAGATGAATTTTCTGACATCACAATAATATTGTATAGGTGTTTACGAACCAATTTCTATTTTAACTCTCAACGTTACACAAAGAGATTTACAACGGCCTCTGTAATTCTTTACGAATGCTTCTTAACGGATTCAAAGTCTTTCTGGGGATGACGTCTCTTTCTTCTCGGCAGTCGTCGAGTTTCCTTTGTAATTAAATATTGAAATTAAGAATTGAACAACCGCTAATTACGGAAGCTTGTCCCTCGGGGGCTGATTATGTTGCCCCGGTATCCGTGGAAAGGGGTGTCGGTGAGTGGGCCTCCCGTTACATTACAATATTTAAGATTTCGCTTTGAATGTATACTATGCTAGGCGCTTTGTTGCATGTGCTAATGGAAAATTTATAATACTCTATCTATCTCACAATATTTTTTATGCCCTATTATATGTTATTATATCGATACTTAAACGGAAATACATTTTCAACGAAAATATGATATACTTATCGTTTTAACGTAACGTAAGACGTCTATCGTGGTAGGAACATAAATTCAGTGTTTGGACATTTCAATTATCCGAACCACGTGGCGTGCCGGCGAATTCGTGCCACGGGCAATAAAAAAATTAGAAAAAAAATTACCACACAAATCTCCCGTTTTTATGAAACACGAACTTGTCGAAAAAAATTCTCGATTGTAATAAAAAAAAGAAAACATCTTGAATAGAAAAATAAAATTGCTGGTACACTATTAAATTACACTAATAAATGAAGTGATAGTTGCATTTACCCGTAGTATAGCCATAAAATAATGAAAATGCCTCAAAGCTTTTAGACATTTTATATACAGCAGTCATCAAAGTTTTGTCATCAGTTTCGTTTTCGAAACAAACTTTTAAAATAAATGTATGTTCCGAAAATCAAACATTCGTAATTACTACCTTAACAGAGATTTTTATCTTCTACAACATTGATTGTCTGTCAGCGTTAGTCCGAGACGAAATACGTCGAGATCTTTAATAAGCCCACTAGGAATGTCTTTATTAACTGTCATCGAATCAAGAGAAGCTTCGGGAGCTGCTTAATAAACTATCAGACAAACGTAATTAGTTTTGTAAATAAAATGCCCCGGAGAAATTGAAACGTGGGGCTACCTGACGATGGCGGTGACTTGCTCTATTTGTTACTTATTGTGTTGTAAACAGAAACATTGCGCAACGGTATATACCCTTATACTATCCAATCCGTGGAAACTAGCGTTTCCACGGATTAGGCGATCCGATGAAGCTTTACAGAGCCGCATAGGCTAAAAGCATCAACGTCAGTCCAGATAAGATAAGATACCCTTATACTAAGAATTTCTTACAATGCATTGATATGCATGTAGCTCTTGCAACGACGTAATGTTTTGTATTCATATAAGTATATTAAACATATTAAGGAGATGTATATGCGAAACGAAATACGTTTAAGGTAGATTAAAAGATAAGTTACAAACTTCGGCATATTCTTTGTTGTCGAGGTTCGTCTAATTAATGTCATAAATCATGATACCGGGGCATGGAGCATTTTTATATTCAATTTAAATGCGTACTTTTCCGTTAGCCTTAGGGACAGGTAACATTAAGGGGGCACCTCGCCAACCATCACAACATGGAATCATTGTAAAGTCGGCTTATGGACGCAAAACTTTTTCCACCCCAAGAATTTTTATTTAATTTTTTATTTTTACGACACGATTAAACGCGGATTCGCTTTCACTTTTTATTGTTACTGTGGTACCGTTCCCTCTAATTTTTTGGCTTCAATTAAATCTCCCGCTTTATTAAATCATTACTTTTCATGGCATCATGTTTATTCAACGTCCACCTGCTTGGATGTATAACGTTAATGCTTTTTTTCGACTGTAGTATTTTATTTAGAACGAATATAGTATCGTAGAGAATTTGAAGATGTCACAAAATAATCTGGATCTCTCTTCTTCCTCAGGTACTTCTCAAGGTGAATAGGTATTATGTCTAATCAAGTAGAAATTTCATCTAGCATCAACCGGAACCCGTTTAGGAAAATAGAGCACCGCTTTTTTTACAACCGAAATCATTTATCATGTTTGCACAAAACCCAAGACAAACTGCTACCGAGTTTGGGTTTACCGTAGATAAGATTACGCGCGTTTGTTTTACCATGCCTACCGATTCCCGGGCCATTTTTAACAGTGCCCCATTGTTTGGTGTTTCCAGGCATGATTCTAGCCGAATCATTTCAAGGATCACTCGTTGTTTTAAGACAATGACCTCGCCCGAATCAAATTGATCGATGCATTGTAAACTTATCTTAGGTACCTTAATGTAGTTTCGAACGATTTTTCTTTCGCATTGATTTAATTTAGCAATTATCACTGCTCGAATTTGTTGTTGTCGTTATGCTTTACACCTCCTTTGGTTTTTTTTTCCTTTTTGATTATTATATGCTTGTATTTTTTTACTCTCCTGGCCTGTTTTAGTCCTGACTTCAAAATGAACTGAAGCATTGATGTTTAGAAAAACCGTGCTCTCAAGGCTATAAGAGTTAATTAGATTAAGTTACACGTGTGGTACTCTATATAGAAAGTAAACGCGTATCGACTACAATTATAAACAATAATAGCAAGGAGGAGACTTGGCCTACATGTTGAAAACGTGTCGATTGCATATTTATATTGAAAAGTGTTATTGATTGTGACTCAAATTTAAATTTAACGATAGATTGAAGATACTACGTACTTTACGTTGATATATTAAAGTTTAAACAAAAGACAAACCGGATGACGGGAATGATGTCACGGATATGTTTCTTGTTCAAGTAAAGGAGAATACTTAGAGCTGATATTTAAAGATAGTGAACAGATTTGGACGGGGGTTTAATTTAACACTATAAACATTCCCATGCGACGTATAAATATCCCCCTTTCGGGCAGCGAGGATGGGATAACTATAAACATAATATGACTATTAGCCGGCGATAGGCTGTCAGCGACTTGTATTTGGTCTTTTCACTTTGTTAAAGCTCCCTTATGCACGGGGAAGGATGTTTACGCCCCGTGAATGTTATGATTTAGTGTTAGTAATTGGTAGCAAGTGTGAACACGTCCACTAAGAGTCGAGAATAGTAACACAAATATAATAACAGAGACCCTCCAGTCTATTTATAGGTAGGCGGCATGTTGCTTTGTTCGGCCTACCTGCCTGCGTTAATAGTTATTTTCTCTAACATGGATATATTGGATTGGATGGATATTATTGTATTAAAGTTTAACATTCTGTAACGACTTTTTAAAAGAGCAACTGTTGAGTTTCTCGCCGGC